>CM062817.1:79967456-80269956 GCA_031772625.1 Pinus tabuliformis
CCCACAAATCTAATCCGTTTTCTTGCCTTTGGAAAGCGTTATAGGCTTTAAGCCATTTAATTTGATTAACCCCAAATGAAATAAATGCCTGCAATTGGATATCCCCAACAAAAGGCCCAGGGTTTAGCTCGGTCTCCTGGTCTAATACAAGGTTATGTCAGTAAAACTCACACAGTAGTCTTTGAAATTTTACTCCGTAGTGCTTACAGCAGTTTATAAAATCATCGAGGGTATTAATTTGTATGGGAGCACCTGCTTTAACAGCCTTTATTTTCAATTGCAAATATCGTTCCATTAAAAACAAGGTATAATTCTTAGCAGGGGCTCTACATGCTAGGACATCATTTTACAAAGAACATAAGGTATCCATCTGCTTGATAACTATATCTAACCTACGAGTTACCTTCACGACTTTTTCTTCTTCCCTTCACCACCCTTCAAAGGCCTGGCTTTCGGATAGATTGACGTTCCTAAGCTATTGTTGTAGCTCTTCATACCTTTCCCGAGGGACCGTTTGCTCTCTGAGCTTTTCTGTTGCTTGCTGAGCTTGTGTCAAACCCTCCTGTAGGGTTTTCGTTCTCGGATCTCTTTCCCATGCGGCGGTGGAGACCGGGACTTTTACTTGAATTTTCCTATTACGCTGTTTTGTGTTCATGACCCTTATCACTCCCGAGGGTGGTGCCACTGTCTGAATTTCCTTATCGCAGGTCAATCTATCATCCATTTCTATCTTAACGTGGATATCAGGCGAATGCTGTTCCTTTTTAATTTGAACAACAGGCTGCTTCTCAACAACATTTGGAACAACATCCCGTTTTTCGACAGGGTTTTGAACAGCAGGGTGGACTCTGGTCCTCCGTTCCTTTGTCTTGAGGGGTTTTGCTGGATCAATTGCATGTTTCCTCCCTGAAGTCCTTTTTACCCTTTTCCTTGCTTTCAAAATCCTGATTTGTTGTCGAAGCTGGACTATTACATTCAATAGTCGCTGCTGTTCTTTCCGTAATTTCTTAATTTCCTCAATTTCCTTAGAAGGAACAGCAGACTGTTCACTGCGGCCTAGACTATGATCAATTCCCTGATTTTGTTTATGGGGTGCTTCTTTATTGCTCTGCTCTGGCTGCTCCGGGGCAAGAACCCTAGCTGGTTCTGTTATTTCTTGGGTGACTTCCTTTTCTACCCCCCCTGTCTCCGGAGTTTCTTCTGGTGTCATCTGGCTAGGAAAGGATTGTTCCTGTTCTGCATCTCTTGTCATTTTTTCATCATGAATGGGCTGACTCTCCTCTTCTACTTCCTCTGCATGTGATTCTTCAAGTGCATTTCCCTCCTGAGCAAAGTGTTCTTTTGGTTCTTCTTCAGCATGGAGGTCTGATGGGCTGGAAGATTGGCCATATTCGCCCATATTGGCCAAAAATTTGGCTAATTCATCTTCTCTCAATGGATCCTGCACTGGGCTGCCTTCCTGCTGTCCCGTTTCCTCCTCCTGCTCAGATTGCTCGATTTCTTCCTCATTTTCTCCTCCCTCGTTTTCCTGCATTACTTTCTCATTGTTTTCTTCTTCTAATCGTGGGGGTTGCTCATCCCCTGTATCTTCTATCTCTATCGGTTGGCTGGTATTTCCTTGGGGATCCTCCAGCCTCCCTTGTAGTCGTGCTAGTCAGGCTTATTTCCTTTGTTTTTCTGGACGCTCAGGTGTACTGGTGGCATGTTTAAATTTCGGGGAAGGTGTGGTCAATCTTCCCTATATTATGGAAATTAACACTTCCCAGCTACTCTGCTGCTGGGTAAGGCTATGGCTGACTATTAACCGTATCAACCCATGATGACTAACACCTGATTCTACATGTTGTGCCTTTTTCATGCTCTGTGCAACATCATGCAGTAATGAATTCAAGAATGCAGGTAAATTTACAGAGCATTTTTGTTTTAACACAGCTAAAAGTTTAAGGTGTCGTGGTCTTACCACGTCTTTTCTTCCTTCACAGGTGATGTAGCTTTGAATGGTCCTTGCCAGTTCCGCCCACGGTTCTCCTAATGTTGCTGGAAGAACCCCCTTTCCTCTAATTGTCAGGATTTGGCCTTCGTCCTGGAAGGTTTCTATAATCTTCTGCAATCTCTTCTTCTTTAGCGTCCATACAAGCCCAGTGGCTAGCAGTCCCAATACCTCTGCGATTATGTCATCGATGACTGCTATGTGTCTCCTCCTTACTGTGGAGTGATCCTCTTGCAAGTTCTGCAAAAATTCAATTGCTACAGTCTCGTTGGATTCCTGTAAGCGATTGAAATAAGTTAGCCACCCGGCTCTTACTAGGATTTCCCGTGTAGCATCAGAGACTGTTAACACCAGCGGTTCTCTCTGAATCGATCTCCCTCCCATGTTTATAGTTTTGCTGTGAAATCTCAGAATTTTGATAATGGAATGGTAGCTGTTCACGTTGTTACAAACACAGAGAGGTTAACAGATGCGAGAATAGCTCAAAATCTAATGCTGCGGAATATACAATGGAAATGGCTTAGGAACAACAAGTCATGCAAAAAATAAAAAACAGTATACCGTTGAGCTGTGCTATTCCCAAGTATGCAGTTTCCTGAATAACGGTCGGACACGTCATCCAAGGAATGATGAGGTTAACCTCCCCCCCCGCAATGTGATAGGTTGTCCCGGCCGTCAAATAAAGGAGCAGCGTGCCGGTCTATTCTGAAACAGAGTCATAAAGGAACAGCGTATGGCAATATGCCATGTTTACAAAGGTAACAGATTACCGAAATCGAGGTATCAAGTTGGATCGCTTAATACGTAAGAGACTGCTGTGATATGATGCGAGGCTGGGAGGATAGGACATCTGCCGTACATACTGAGTCTCATGCGGTCATTGTCAACTGCTCTATCATGATTGGTGATAATAGATTTCATGCATTGTATGGTTCAGAAAATAATATGCATTCGTCTTATATGATTGATTACTAAGGCATAAGAAACAGAAGGGTGCTAATAACTACCTATTGGTGTAAATAATGTGACTTCAATACCATTAACAGTGCTCTGCTGCCGACAGGTGTCCATAACCTTGGCAGAGTTGTTTATTTCACCCATGGAACCATGATCCTTTGTGTATGCTTAGGAAGTGTTGTGTGATGTCAAAATGTAGGCCATTATGTTGGCTTGGTGACCAGTTAGCCATAATGCCATTCACGAGGAAGGAGCAAAAGGTGGGCAGGCCGGCTCGTGATGAGACCTCCTGTTCCAAGGGTTCTTTATTTGATATACCTTTTGGACCATATCCCTGGTGTGGTGGCCATAGTGGGAATGCCACTTCACTTTCTTCCTCATGATCATGGTAGGCTGGCTCTTGGTGAGACCCCCTATCCTGTATTTGACAATTTTATATAAACAAGTCAGTTTGCTCTTTTTCTCTTCTTTTTTCTTTTTCATAAAATACTATCCCATTTATACACAAAGGGTGGTTCAACACTCCTTAAGAGTGGGAATGGTGGAAGAAGTCTTAACATCTCAATAGGAAGATATAAACCCTTTGCTCTTATTCCTGAATAATAATCAAAGAGGATTTAAAAGGAACCAACATGCTAAAGGTAACCAATCAGAGCAGAGTTAGTGAAGCAATGACAACAAAAGATAATAGGTAAGTGTGTCATTCCCTCTATCCTTTTACCAATTCAAAGCAATTTCTGATAAAAATAACGATTTTATAATTCACCTGATTTCAATGTGTTCTGATTTTGTATCCATTGCATAAGTGCATAACTGTATTCCAAAAGACTTGAAAGAACAGGAATAGTAAGCATCCTTAATTTAAAATAGCAAGGGGAACAAGCATAAGTAAAAGGAATACAAGGATGTTGCTACTTCAAAGAGGAAGAGCAAAAGAATACAAGTGGTGTCATTTTAGAAAAAGGAACAGCAAAGATCAGAAACGTTGTTCCTTTGGAAAAGGAATAGCAAAACACACAAATGTCGTTCCTTTGGAAAAGGAACAACAAAGATCGAAAATGTTGTTCCTTTGGAAAAGGAACAGCAAGACACGCAAGTGTCGTTCCTTTGGAAAATGAACAACAAAAATCGAAAATGTTGTTCCTTTGGAAAAGGAACAACAAGACACACAAATGTCGTTCCTTCGGAAAAGGAACAACAAAAATCGAAAATGTTGTTCCTTTGGAAAAGGAACAGCAAGACATCCAAGTGTCGTTCCTTTGGAAAAAGAACAAAAAAGTCGAAAATGTTGTTCCTTTGGAAAAGGAACAGCAAGGCACACAAATGCCGTTCCTTTGGAAAAGGAACAACAAAAATAAAAAGTGTTGTTCCTCTGGAAAAGGTACAGCAAAAATCGAAAATTTGTTCCTTTGGAAAAGGAACAGCAAGACACACAAATGTCGTTCCTTTGGAAAAGGAACAGCAAAAAGCAAAAGTGTTGTTCCTTTGGAAAAGGAACAGCAAAAATCGAAAATGTTGTTCCTTTGGAAAAGGAACAGCAGAAAGCAAAAATAAAGAAAAAGAACAAAATTAAAGCAAAATGACGGCCGATCCAACAGGTGCTGTTCTTTTGAAAAAGGAACAATAGAATGAAAAATGTTGTCCCTTTGAGAAAAGGAACAACAAAAATAATAACATTGCTGCTGGTTCAAAAAGTAACGGCAAAGCATTTGATTCAAAAATATGTACAAAAACAAAAGAAATTATGTACAAACTGTGAAAAGAGATAAATTACTTAATGAATCACAGGTGAGGAAGACTTCTCTCCCTCCCCCAAAATTTCCATATCAGAGTCTTGGCATAGCTGCTGGCAGAAGGACTCCCGAGTGAGTGGTTTGCGATAAAGGCGAACTCAGTGGCCATTTGCCTTGAAGGCATATCCAGAACCGTCAATAGTGATTAGAGTAAGAGTACCATTGTCATGTACCTTCTGGATTTCGTATGGTCCCAACCAATGAGTCTGGAGTTTTCCGGGAAAGTCCTGAAACCTAGAATCGTACAAAAGTTCCCAGTCTCCTTCGTGGAAGACTTTATTTTTAATGAGAGCATCATGCCATTTAGCTCGCTGTTGTTGGATAAGTGTAGTATTTTGGAGTGCAGAGAGCCTGATTTCATCGAGCTCATTGATCTGCTGTAATCGATTAATCTGTGCCTCCGTTACATCTAAACCAACTTCCTGTGTTGTTCGCAATGTTTGGATTTCGAATTCTATGGGAAAAATGGGTTACCTGCCAAACACTAATTGTTAAGGTGAGTAACTAGTGGTACTTCTCCATGTTGTTCTGTAAGCCCACAGTGCCTCTGGTAGTCTGGCAGCGCAATCACGTCTATGTGATGCGATTATTTTTGTTAGGATTGCTTCTATTATTTTATTGCTGCTCTCTACCTAACCATTTCCCTGTGGGTGTCATGGAGTAGTGATTTTGTGCTGAACATGATAGTTTTTGAGTGTTGCAGCTATTTTGTTCCCAGCAAACTGTGGTCCACCGTCTGTAATTATATCTCTTAGAAGGCCATAACGCACAAATATATGGAACAAGAACTGTATGACAAAATCTTCTATGGCTCTCGGCAACGCCTCTGCCTCAACCCATTTGGTGACATATTCTGTTGCCACCTGTTATCACTCAGGTTGTCCCCAGGTTGGAGTAAGGGATACGACCGAGGTAACCACAAACCAACTTTGGACTGCAGGTTATAGCCCACCTACAATTAGAGAGGGCTCTCTCTTTGGGATTTAGCTTTGTTGAAAATGATCTTAGGCTAGCTATTGAGTTCAAGGGTTTTTTGTTCTGTTTTGGTGGGAAAATTGATGTTTCAGGTAGAGAGGCATAACACAGTCTGAGTGTTTCAAACCATTGGGCGTGGAGTCGAGGAGGAGGACTGCTGGTGCATTTCCTTGGTCACAATAAGGGAAAATGGAGCAAGATAGCTACGCATGAAACAATGTTTCAGGTTTAAATGATGGAAAGAATGCTAAGTAACGAGAGGCAGTTAAGAATCTCTCAATCAGCTTAACAGATGTAGGTAACAGAGCTCTACCCAGGGGCATTTAAGAATCACTAGATAATTGGCAAACACAGGTGAATAGGGGTAAATATGAGCCAGGAGGAATTCATATTCATAACCAATTCATTCAGAGGAAAACATAAGGAAATAGCAGAAAATGAGCAAAGAGTGTATTTAAACAAATTCTAAGCTATTCTTTCTTTCTGCTATTTAGATAGTGGTAAACAATAAAACAGGGGTAAGATGCACATATTGTTTCAGGCTGCAGCACAAGAATTCCATCTTCATTTCTTCAAAACATTCATTAACAATAGGCAGTTTGCTCTCCAAGCTTTCAACAATCTTTGGTTATAGAAAAAACTTAGGTATACAATGCGAGTCTCTAGTGAAAATTCTCAATTGACCAACTCTTGAAACAATGTAGAGAGCGATATATATAGGGAAAAACTCTCTACAACTGCTTTTATTACAACTTGACCTAATCAAGTCCTAAAGAATAATTAATTTGACCTAATCCTATCTGCAATAAATACATAAAAATATCTTTGGCTGCACTGAGGACTGTCGTATCAAATGAAGTGAATGTGCTTGTCCTCGGTGGCTTGGTGTAGTGTTTTCTGAAATAAATGTGTATGGGTTTCTGCTTCTTTGTTGTATGTCTACATTTAAAGCTTTAACTGTGATTTGAGGGCAAGGATGGGCTTATGCCTCTTGATTTGACTTTTTGGGGGGCTCATCAATGTACAGGTGCTTCGAGCCACTAAAAAATCTTCGGCTGATACTCTTTGTCTCTTGTTCTTCCTCTGATACTCTTTGACAATAAATTGGGATGTTGTTCTGATGTGCTATGCGTTAAATTAGCATTTAATGGCCGTTGTTCGGCTCTATCTTCCTTAAAATTTTCTTCGGCTCCTTCCTGAATGCTTCGCGAAGAAAAACGGGTCATTCGGCGCCTTTCGGGCTTGCTGGGGGCTGCGTAATGAAAAGATTCCCTAAAGATTCCCCACTTCGGCCTATTTTATCCAGCGATGCGCGATCGCGCATCAAAAACTGCCTCAGAAACTGATTCCGGGGCTCCAGAGTGCGATTTTCGCCCTTCGCGCCAAAAACTGATGATGACGTCAGCATGTGGGACCTCGTACGACGGATGACGTCAGCGATGATGTCAGCATGATGACGTGGCGGGATGACGTCAGCATGATGATGTCATCACGTACGGAGGTGACGTGGCAGTACGGCAGGGTGACTCGGCGGTACAGTGGCAGGAGGCGGCAGGCAGATGACGTGTCATGGTGACTGGGCAGGGGGGTGATGCAAGCGGGTGACGTCACTGGGCAGGAGGCGGTTTCCGGTTTTGTGGCGCACCGCCTTTAGGCATGAGTGGTTTTGTCAGAGGGGGCTCCGCCACAGCCCAGGAGGTGACGCGTGGCGGGAGTATGGCGGCAATACCACCCATCTCCCAGACGCTAACCTTCGGGCGCGTCGGGGGACAAGAAGGCCCGCCCACCGTAGATCTGTGGGGCGGGCGATCTAACGGTTGGCGGCTGGGACGAGGCAACGGAGGGATAAGGGGCGGGAATATTCAGGGAATATTCCAATTTTAATATGGCGTGGCGGTGGGTTTAAAACTTAGGGAATGGCGGAGTTTGTGGGTTATGTGGGTTAATGCGCGTGGATTAATATTTTCAGGGGTGAAACTTTGGGAAAAGGGGAAAATATGTTTTTTTTTTTTTTGGAGGTTTGTGTGGGCGGGATTTGAATATTTACAAGCCCAACTTTAGGGGGAGGGTGGCAACAGGGGCATTGTAGAATTAGGGGAATGGTTGTTAGTCTAACTAGGCGTTAGACCAATTCCAAGACACGGATGGGCTAATGGCAGCCCCAGATGGACTGTTCTTTCCCTGACTTAGAAAATATGGCTATATTGCCAGGGAGGGGATATTTACATAGGGGAGTTTTATATACATCCTTTTAGTAGGGGAAGGGGGAAAACTGACAGGGAGTTATATAGTAGAGTTAGTGGTTAATATGGTGATGATAAGCAGGCGCTAAGGTAAGAGACCTTAGGCTAATTTTGGGAAAAAGAACTTGTAAAGAAATGAAATCCTTGAGCGAAGCAGATCTCCACTAAGGCAAATGATATGGAAAATGATGAACTAAGAGGAATCAAGCAGATCTTGACCTCTTTGGGAAATTAGTAAGTGACTTGGGAAATGAGAAGAAGGGGAAGTTAGTTATGTGTAGCTCGAGCTCCTCCAGATGAAAAATTGTCTGCACTGTGATCTGAAGAGATAAAACACTTTGTAACACAAAATTGATCATAAATCATCATTCTGCAACCTCACAGCTACCTACCCAGCCTACTCACCTAACATTTTTTCTTCTTTTGATTTGGGTGCACTTAGACTTGCATACCCAGCTTTACAATTTTTTCTTTTTGAATGTTTCCTATCTAAATCTATACTTATTTCTGCCAGGGCCCAGATTAAGCAGTTGGGTCCCTTTGATTCTCTACCTATCTGCAGATCTGCCAAGATTAAACTGTTTGGTCAGATGCATTCTCTATATTCTAAAATAGGAAATTGAAACCTAGGGAGACCAAGATTAGACTGTTTGGATCTCCCTTAAATGAAAACTCTTCAAAATTGGAACAACTCATCAAAATTGGAATACAACAGTGCCTTTGAACTAGCACACTTCATGGCATCCTGTGGAAATATGGAACACTGCAGCCTACAAAGTATGACATATTTGGCATGTAAAAATGTCAATCATGAAAAATGAAACCCTGTTGCAACAGGAGGCTAACAGTGGCTCCACTTGGGGATGGCTTTTCCTTGTGAAAAGCCAAGAACAGCAGGTCAGACTGCCTTGATCTTCTGTTTGTTGCTGTAGACTGGAAACATTTGTTCTGGCTGCTAAAAATGTAAAACTTTGAACTATGAACAACCTCCTCCTCAACTGAATTACTGTGAACTGTGCAGCATCGCCTGCTTTCTTCTGCGTGCTTGATAATTATGCACAATGACTGCAAATAGTTCTTTTCTACCATGAATTGCTTGTAATGTGACAATTTTTTCTCTTGATACTTTGCTGAAAACTGGTGTAGAAACAGAGCTTTAAAAACTGTGTCTTTCACAAATTTACTGCTTTTCCTTAAACAATCGGCCTGCTTATACAAAAATAAAAATAGAGTGCTGATATATACAAAAAAGATTGTACAAATATATATACAAAACTGCATTGTGTCCCTTAAAAGGGGTCATGGTAATGTTTCAACATACGGTCATTGACAGGGCCTTCTTCAGCAGTGCTATCCTCTATAGATCTGAGAAAATATGTGTTATTTCCCTGAACAACAGAAATAACCAATGGTCCTTTCCATAAAAAATCAAACTTGCCATGTTTGCCCTTGTCTTCCCTTCTTGAGTCCCATCTCAGAACTTTGTCACCAATATTGAAATCCTCAGCCTTAGCTCTCTTATCAAACATCTTTTTAAGCTTTTCTTGCAAAATTTGAGCTCTGTCATAAACTTGTTCTCTGGTTTGCTGAAGATGAATGGTCTGATTGATTCTTCTTTGAATGTCATTTGGTTCAGCCTGAATTTCTTGTAACAATTTGATAGTAGGAATGCCCAAGGATGAAGGAAATCTAGCCTCCATGCCATATACTAGCTCATAAGGGCTCATCCCAATGGATCTCTTGCTCGAGAGTCTGTCTGCCCATAGGGCATTTACCAGCATTTTGTGCCAGTTCGTCTTGTTTTCTTCTAGCACTTTCTTTATGATGTTGATGAGGCTTTTGTTAGATGATTCGGCCAAGCCATTACCTTAAGGGTAATAGGTTGTAGAGTGGCCCAAGGTAATATGAAATCTGTGGAAAAAATTGATCATCTTTTTGGACTTAAAGGCAGCGGCATTGTCAGTGATGATTTTCTCAGGGCAGCCAAATCTAGACAGGATATTGCCCTCAAGGAATTGGATAATGATGGTGTCATTGGCTTGTCTGCATGGAATGGCTTCAACCCACTTGGTGAAATAGTCAGTGGCTATTAGGATCCATTTGTGCTGGCCTGAGGAAGAGGGATGGATTTCTCCAATGAAGTCAAGACCCCATTGTTGAAAAGGTTGTTCGGTTGAGATGGGTTTGAGGGGCAGGGGTAACATCTTGCCCTCAAAGATTTGGCATTTGTGACATGACATGGCAAACTTCTTTACATCTGCAAAAAGAGAGGGCCAATAGAAACCAGCCCTTAGAATTTTATCAGCAGTGGACTTCCAGTATAGATGTCCCCCACAGTCACTTGCATGGAATTCTTTCATGACATTGTTAGTTTCATTTATGGTTAAACAATTAAGCAATATACCTTCATGATTTCTCCAAAATAATGCACCATCTATAACACAAAACTTTAAAGCCTTCATTTTCAAAAATCTTTTCTTGGTCCTGGACAATCCTGAGGGAGCACACAGGTTTAACAATACAAAGCAAATATCAGTTTACCAAGGGCATTACAGAAATATTTCACTGATATGTGGAGTCGCCAGCTCTGGTTCCTTGTCCAGTTGGTTAATGTCTAAGGCTTGAAAATTCGTTTCGGACATCAGTTTAGCTAAATCTTGTCCCTTTATCAGCTTGGTTGGTTTTATTTCTATGTCATACTCAAGGATGCTTGCAATCCACTTGCCTCTTTTGCCTTCTAATCCTTCTTGTGTCAATATGTCTTTTACAACAGCGTGTGGGACATAGGCGATCACGTGTGAATACAAAATGTACACTCTGAAATCCTTAATGGCCTTAACAAGTGCATAGGCCTGTTTTTCCATGATTGGGTACTTCAAAGGGGCATCTCTTAAGGCTCGACTGAAAAAAGCAATTGGCTTTTCAGCTCCATGTTCATCCTTTTGCAAAAGGACAACGGCTATTGTGTGATCAGATGCAAACGAAAATATGATAAAATCTTTGTCAAATTACGGGCTGGTGAGTACAGGGGTTTGTGTTAATGCAGCTTTGATACTTTCAAATTCTTGTTTGGTTTCCAGGGACCATCTTACCTTGGCATCCTTTTTTAACATGTTGCTTAACAGTCTTATTAATTCAGCTAGATTTGGGATAAATCTTCTTAGGAAGTTGATTTTCCCAAGGAATGCTTGCAGCTCTTTTATGTTTCTTGGATATGGGATTTGGAGGATGGCCTGGATTCTTTCAGGGTCAATTCTGATCCCATCTTTTGATATGATATGGCCAAGTAACTTGCCTTCTTCAAGGCCAAAGAGAGACTTTTTGGGGTTCAAGGAAATGCCATATTTCCTACATGTCATAAAAATTTGCCTAAGATGCTTGAGGTGTTCTTCATCAGATTTGGAAAATGGGGTCAAGTCATCAAGATAAACAACTAGGAAGTCATGTATTTCTTTGGCAAATGCAATTTCCATTGCTCGTTGAAAAGTTGCACCAGCGTTTTTAAGTCCAAATGGCATCTTTACATACTTAAATGTTCCCCACGGTGTGGTAAAAGCTGTCTTGTCTTGGTCGTCCGGGTGAACAAGTATTTGGTTGAAACCTGAAAAACCATCTAGCAAAGAAATTCTAGATGACCCCACTACTCTCTGCAAGATGTGATCCATTTTAGGCAAAGGGTAATGGTCTTTTAGGGAGACTTGGTTTAAATTTCTGAGATCTACACAAAGTCTGATTTCACCTGTCTTTTTTCTTGTAGGAACAAGATTGGATACCCATTCAGAAAATCTGATGGGTGCTATGATGCCTGCTTCAAACATCCTCTTTACTTCCTTCTCAATCGGTGGAAGAAGCATAGGGTTAATTCTTCTAAGTTTCTGCTTGAAGGGTTTCTGGTTCGGTTTTAAGGGGATTGTGTGTTGGATCACCGAGGTGTCATAGGATTTCAAATCCTCATAGCTCCAAGCAAATACATCTTGGAACTCTTTGAACAAATCAATGTATTTGGGCTTTTGATCAGGTGGTAGCTTTTTGGACAGTTTGATCATTTTTGGATTCTCTTTCGTCCCTATGTTGTGTTCCTCTATATCAGTGTTTATGGGTTGCAATTTTGGCTTTCTAGGAACGTCATTGGCATCAAACATGTCTTCTAATGGGGTTAGACCAGCAGGCAGAAAGTTATCCTTTAAGTCAATGATCTCTGCCTCTGCTTTGGCAATGTCTTCCAAATGCATTTGTTTCAGCTGTTCTATGTTTTCTTTGTCAAAAACAGTCGGGTTCAGGATTTGCTTGGCTATTGCAGCTGTTATAGCTTGTTGATCTTCATTTGTTTGTTGTTCTGAATCTGTCATAGCATCCAAGTCGATGTTAACATTTGAAAACTCATGCTCTAGGGTAAGGAATTTATTAATCTGGGCATCATTTTCGAATACTTGCCAATATTTAACGTTATTTGGGACAGCGGGCCTATGTTTTATTTCAGCCGTGAAGTGATGGTTTGGGTCAAAAGGAAGCTTGCATGTGCTAGCAAAGGTGGCTAGGCTGTGTGCATGAATATTGTGATTTCTGGAAATCTTGTCAAGCTTGAATTCAGTGAATGCATTGAGTATATTAGTGGCAGCAGTCCTATAGGCTCTCATTCTGTTGTCATTGGTTACAAAATTACCTTTCATTTGTTGTATGATTAAATCAGAGTCTCCTAAAATAGACACTTTAGCGGCTCCCAGAGCTTTGAGCAATTTAAGACCTAGCAGCAGAGCCTCATACTCTGCCATGTTATTTGTGCATTTAAAATTCAGTTTGTAGGCATGACCTTCTGCATGGTTGTTATATGTGTTGTGAATCCAGACGCCTGCCCCTGCTCCCAACTTGTTAACAGAGCCATCAAACTCTAAATACCAAGTGATTTCCTGCTTGTGGTTGATGCCTAAAGTGTCAATCAACTTAGGATTGGGCAGATTTGAAATTTCTGTTTGGGGAAGTTCTTCTTGCATGCTGGTTGCAATAACTGTTGTGACAGTTTCATCAGTGTGTGCAACCGATTCTTCATTGATTTGTGCTTGTTGTTCTTGGGCCAAGGGCTCATTCTTGGTTGGAGAATTTGTGTCGTCATTAAACAAAATAAAGGAATCCATATCGGAATGGATTGAGTAAATGGGAAAATTTTCTGGCTTGCTCTCACTACTTACCACATATTTCATCAGCGTTTCTCTGTACAGTCTCTTTGGTTGCCCAAAGACTGAAATGGTAGCGTAGGAAAGGTCTAATTGAAGGGATCCTTGGAGCTTTGCTCCCCATGATCTTGATAGGAGCATACCATACTTTGGTGGAATGTCAGCGACCACTACATCCATGAGGATGGTCTTATTCGGATATTGAACTAAGGAGACACACAAGTCTTTGATGAGGCCTAGACATTTCACTTTACTAGAGTCAAATGAGTACAAGTCTTTGTAAGGTCTTGTAACATCAAGGTTCAGTTTTTCCATAACTGCTTTGGGCATTAGATTGTGCGATGCCCCTGAGTCGAACATAGCATTGTGCAAAACTTTGTCATGTATATGAAAACTGACATAAAAGGGTGGGACAGGTCCACGTGTTGACTTTCCATTAACTTTTGGACCAAACAGCAGTTCAGGGGAATCATCCAAAACATTTACATCGTCCTTGTTTTCTAGAATTTGAAGTGACCTTTGAATTTGTTGCCTATATACATCGTGTTTGGCAAGTTCTGAGAGGGGGATGGATATTTTCAACTTAGATATTTCTGCCTCTAAATTAAATGGTTTTTCCAATGGAGTCTTGGTGTTGATAAAGGCAGTTTTTTCCTTTTCATTTAAATTATCTGCGATTTGCTCTTGTTTATCAGCGTTATGAGGACTGATAGCTTGCGGTTTTTTAGTTTCAGGAAAGTTTTTTGGAACATTGTTCGAGCTTTCTTTCGAGGAAGAAGGTGGAAAAGGCTGATCTTTGGAAGGCTGTATTTCTGTTATGTCTTCTACAGTCACTTGATGCGGGTTTGGAACATTTGTATCAGCGGGTTTTGTTATGACAGCCTTGCCTTTGGTCTTGTTGGGCTGTTTGCCATCCTTTGTTTTACTAGGTTCCGAAATGTCAATGGTCCTAGTTCTCAGCTTATATTGTTTGTGTACTTCATACACAGCAGTATCATATCCTTGTTTAAAATCAAAAGACTCACCAGATTTAGTTTGAAACTGATTGTAATCGAGTTCATTTTGGTCTTCTTGGGACAGGACAGTTTGGTGCTCACCCTTTAGATCCATCAGGTTCATGTGAGTGTCCTCTATGGGTTCACTAGAAGTAGATCCTTCAACATAGTTATCTTGAAAAGGGGGTCTTATGTCATGGTCTTGGTTAGACCTACCAGCATTTGTGTTCTGTGTTTTCCTAAAATTTGGATTCCTTATGGTATTGGATTGTTGTCCTTCCCATGGTGCTTTTCTCTCAACATTTTCTACTCTTTCTCCTAGCCTTTGTAGGCCATTGATAATAGCATCAAGCTTTTGATTAAAGTCTGAGGGTTCTTCCTTAAAGGTGGTTCTTCTTTCCATTCTAGATCTATTTTTCTTGGCAATTAGGTTAGCCTCAACACTGATAGCAACGTTTTGCATGTCTGCGAGGGTCTGAGGAGCTCTTTCTTTTAACTGATATGCCATATCAGGGTCAAAACCATCTGGAAATTTGTACAAGGCCAGATCAGGGGGAGGCCTTAGGTTCTGTGGTATTGCATTGTAAACATTATTGAATCTTGCACAGTACTCCAAAACAGTCTCTTGAGGACCTCTTTTAATTGTATCATATTCGGCTAGTATGTGCAAGGGGTCTTTCTTTTTCTCCCATCTGTTGGTAAAGGATTGGTAAAGCTCATCTGGGGTGGTTATTGAATTTGCAGCAAGTGATCTGAACCAAGTTCTTACATCACCTGTCAGACTCTGAACAAAAATTCTCATTCTCACGCTATCATCATCTATTTCGTAGTTTTCAAAATAGTCTTGCATCTTTTTAGTATGCTGAATGGCAGTAAAAGGACCGGTGGAATCAAAATATGTAATTTTCGATTGGTACTCTTGAGGTAAAGCCCCAACATTAGCAGGTAATTGCAGGGGTGCATATCTATTAGCCATATTGGCAGGGATAAGTGGAACAACGGGGATTAATGGAACAACAGGGATAACTGGGATAATAGGAGCAACTGGAATGCTGGAAACAACAGTAGTGGTAGTATGTGCAGTGAATGAAGGTGTGGAAGGGGTACTTCGCGATGTAGATGATGAACTAGGGGAAACAGGGGTCGAACGAAACAAAACCTTGACAGGAGTCGGAATACAGCTAGGGTAAGCTATTTCAGGACTTAAATCAGCGAAATTTTCCTGTCTTTCTTGCTTCCTAAGGATTTTCGGGATTATGTTAGGGTTTTCAAAAACAGCTGGAGGGTTTGGATCGGGATTTGACCTTGTATATCGTGGATTCTTCTTGGGAGCCAGCTTCCGAATTGTTTTTTGGGTATTTTTGTGGGAATATTTTTGTAATTAACAAGGGACAGATCAGATTTTGGAATGGTTGTGTATATCTTAAAACTAGCATGAAGATTGACTAAAGCAGCTTTTATTTACTTCTGCTAATGTAAAACAGAAACAATTTCAAAGGCTTCCTGGCTGACATTCAGGCTTCATCTATAGTTTTAAGAAATATACAACAATTAGAAAATTGACCTTTTTAGGGGATCTTTCCAACCTTCTTCGTGAAATTAACTGAGGATGTTCCCCAGTGGAGTCGCCATTATGTTATCACTCAGGTTGTCCCCAGGTTGGAGTAAGGGATACGACCGAGGTAACCACAAACCAACTTTGGATTGCAGGTTCTAGCCCACCTGCAATCAGAGAGGGCTCTCTCTTTGGGATTTAGCTTTGTTGAAAATGATCTTAGGCTAGCTATTGAGTTCAAGGGTTTTTTGTTCTGTTTTGGTGGGAAAATTGATGTTTCAGGTAGAGAGGCATAGCACAGTCTGAGTGTTTCAAACCATTGGGCGTGGAGTCAAGGAGGAGGACTGCTGGTGCATTTCTTTGGTCACAATAAGGGAAAATGGAGCAAGATAGTTGCGCATGAAACAATGTTTCAGGTTTAAATGATGGAAAGAATGCTAAGTAACGAGAGGCAGTTAAGAATCTCTCAATCAGCTTAACAGATGTAGGTAACAGAGCTCTACCTAGGGGCATTTAAGAATCCCTAGATAATTGGCAAACACAGGTGAATAGGGGTAAATATGAGCCAGGAGGAATTCATATTCATAACCAATTCATTCAGAGGAAAACATAAGGAAATAGCAGAAAATGAGCATAGAGTGTATTTAAACAAATTCTAAGCTATTCTTTCTTTCTGCTATTTAGATAGTGGTAAACAATAAAACAGAGGTAAGATGCACTTATTGTTTCAGGCTGCAGCACAAGAATTCCATCTTCATTTCTTCAAAACATTCATTAACAACAGGCAGTTTGCTCTCCAAGCTTTCAGCAATCTTTGGTTATAGAAAAAACTCAGGTATACAATGCGAGTCTCTAGTGAAAATTCTCAATTGACCAACTCTTGAAACAATGTAGAGAGCGATATATATAGGGAAAAACTCTCTACAACTACTTTTATTACAACTTGACCTAATCAGGTCCTAAAGAATAATTAATTTGACCTAATCCTATCTGCAATAAATACATAAAAATATCTTTGGCTGCGCTGAGGACTGCCGTATCAAATGAAGTGAATGTGCTTGTCCTCGGTGGCTTGGTGCAGTGTTTTCTGAAATAAATGTGTATGGGTTTCTACTTCTTTGCTGTATGTCTGCATTTAAAGCTTTAACTGTGATTTGAGGGCAAGGATGGGCTTACGCCTCTTGATTTGACTTTCTAGGGGGCTCATCAATGTACAGGTGCTTCGAGCCCCTAAAAAATCTTTGGCTGATACTCTTTGGCTCTTGTTCTTCCTCTGATACTCTTTGACAATAAATTGGGATGTTGTTCTGATGTGCTATGCGTTAAATCAACATTTAATGGCCGTTGTTCGGCTCCGTCTTCCTTAAAACTGTCTTCGGCTCCTTCCTGAATGCTTCGCGAAGAAAAACGGGTCATTCGGCGCCTTTCGGGCTTGCTGGGGGCTGCGTAATGAAAAGATTCCCTAAAGATTCCCCACTTCGGCCTATTTTATCCAGCGATGCGTGATCGCGCATCAAAAACTGCCTCAGAAACTGATTCCGAGGCTCCAAAGTGCAATTTTCGCCCTTCGCGCCAAAAACTGATGATGATGTCAGCATGTGGGACCTCGTACGGCGGATGACGTCTGCATGATGATGTCATCACGTACGGAGGTGACGTGGCAGTACGGCAGGGTGACTCGGCGGTACAGTGGTAGGAGGCAGCAGGCAGATGACATGTCATGGTGACTGGGCAGGGGGGTGACGCAAGCGGGTGACGTCACTGGGCAGGAGGTGGTTTCCGGTTTTGTGGCGCACCGCCTTTAGGCATGAGTGGTTTTGTCAAAGAGGGCTCCGCCACAGCCCAGGAGGTGACGCGTGGCGGGAGTACGGCGGCAATACCGCCCATCTCCCGGACGCTAACTTTCGGGCGCGTCGGGGGACAGGAAGGCCCGCCCACTGTAGATCTGTGGCGCGGGCGATCTAACGGTTGGCAGCTGGGACGAGGCAACAGAGGGATAAGGGGCAGGAATATTCAAGGAATATTCCAATTTTAATATGGCGTGGCGGTGGGTTTAAAACTTAGGGAATGGCAGAGTTTGTGGGTTATGTGGGTTAATGCACGTGGATTAATATTTTCAGGGGTGAAACTTTGGGAAAAGGGGAAAATATGGTTTTTTTTTTTTTGAGGTTTGTGTGGGCGGGATTTGAATATTTACAAGCCCAACTTTAGGGGGAGGGTGGCAACAGGGGCATTGTAGAATTAGGGGAATGGCTATTAGTCTAACCAAGTGTTAGACCAATTCCAAGACACGGATGGGCTAATGGCAGCCCCAGATGGACTGTTCTTTCCCTGACTTAGAAAATATGGCTATATTGCCAGGGAGGGGATATTTACATAGGGGAGTTTTATATACATCCTTTTAGTAGGGGAAGGGGGAAAACTGACAGGGAGTTATCTAGTAGAGCTAGTGGTTAATATGGTGATGATAAGTAGGCGCTAAGGTAAGAGACCTTAGGCTAATTTTTGGAAAAAGAACTTGTAAAAAAATGAAATCCTTGAGCGAAGCAGATCTCCACTAAGGCAAATGATATGGAAAATGATGAACTAAGAGGAATCAAGCAGATCTTGACCTCTTTGGGAAATTAGTAAGTGACTTGGGAAATGAGAAGAAGGGGAAGTTAGTTATGTGTAGCTCAAGCTCCTCCGGATGAAAAACTATCTGCACTGTGATCTGAAGAGATAAAACACTTTGTAACACAAAATTGATCATAAATCATCATTCTGCAACCTCACAGCTACCTACCCAGCCTACTCACCTAAAAATTTTTCTTCTTTTGATTTGGGTGCACTTAGACTTGCATACCTAGCTTTACAATTTTTTCTTTTTGAATTTTTCCTATCTAAATCTATACTTATTTCTGCCAGGGCCCAGATTAAGCAGTTGGGTCCCTTTGATTCTTTACCTATCTACAGATCTTCCAAGATTAAACTGTTTGGTCAAATGCATTCTCTATATTCTAAAACAGGAAATTGAAACCTAGGGAGACCAAGATTAGACTGTTTGGACCTCCCTTAAATGAAAACTCTTCAAAACTGGAACAACTCATCAAAATTGGAATACAACAGTGCCTTTGAACTAGCACACTTCATGGCATCCTGTGGAAATATGGAACACTGCAGCCTGCAAAGTATGACATATTTGGCATGTAAAAATGTCAATCATGAAAAATGAAACCCTGTTGCAACAGGAGGCTAACACCACCAAAATATATGTTTTCTAGTTTGAGGGTGGCTTAATTGGTCCGACGAAATCAAGGGCCCATCGTTTGAATGGTTCAATGACTAACTGTGGATTCAAGGGCATCTCATCGGACTGACCAGGGCGTCCTGATCTCTGGCAACTGTCACAAGCTTGGACGAATTTCTTTGCATCTTTGAAAATTGTAGGCCAATAATACCTTGTTTATAGGACCTTATGTCCAGTTCTGTGATCGGCGAAATGTCTGCCACATGGTCCGTCATGGTAGGCTTTTAAAATGTCGAATATTTCATCCTCTCGAATGCATATTCTGATATGCATGTCTGCCCCTGTGTGGAATAGGTAGCCTCCAACCCACGAGAATCGAGCACTCTTCTGAACAATCTGTTTCCGCTCATTAGGGGTTAGATGTTTCGGTAGTTTACCTACTGCTAGGTAATTGGCAACATCAGCATACCAGGGTGTTTGAACAAAAACAAAAAACAGATGATCATTCGGAAATTGATCTTCAACTGCTGCTGCATCGATTGGCTTTGGCATTCTTGAGAGAAAATCAGCTACAGGGTTTTCTTTTCCACGTCGATCCTTGATTGTAATATCAAATTCCTGCAATAAAATCAACCACCTAGTTATTCTGCCATTTGTGATAGGTTTGTTTGCTAAATATTTGATGGCAGAATGATCTATATACAAGATAACAGGGTATCCAGTAATGTAATGTCTAAATTTATTGACAGCATGTATTACAGCTAAAAATTCTTTCTCAGTAACAGTGTAGTTTAATTCAGCAGGGGATAAATTTTTGCTAATATAATAAATTGCATATGGTTTTTTATCCTCTTCCTACCCAAGGACTGCTCCAATGGTTGTATATGAGGCATCAGATGATATCTGAAATGGCAAATCCCAATTTGGTCCTCAAAGGACTGGGGTTGTGGACACAAGCTTCTTTAGATTCTGGAAAGCGCGTTCACATTTTTCTGTCCAAAGAAAATAAATGTTACCAGTTAGTGCATACAGAGGTGCAACAATATGTGAAAAATGTTCTATAAACCTCCTATAATAACAAAAAAAACCAAGAAAACTGCGTACCTCCGTTTGAGTGGTAGGAGTGGGAATAAGAAAAATTATTTGGATTTTGGCTAGGTCTACCTGAATGCCAGCTGCTGAAATATAGTGTCCGAGAATAAGTCCTTCATTCATCGTCATATAGCATTTTTCATGGCTTAAACAAAGCCTGGTAGCAATGCAATGCTATAGGACTTTTTCTAGTGTATCCAATGCTGGATCGAAATTGTCTCCATACGGTGTAAAGTCATCCATGTATACTTCAAGTCCTTCATTTATTAAGTCTACAAAAATGCTGAGGATAGCCCTTTAGAATGTGGCAGGAGCACTACATAAGCCAAAAGGTAGAACTCTGTAGGCAAATGTCTCCCAAGGACAAGTAAAAGTGGTTTTGTCTTGGTCTTCAAGGGCAATCTGGATCTGATTGTATCCACTGAAGCCATCTAGGAAAGAAAAGAATTTCTTTCCTGCCAAAGTGTCTAATACTTGGTAGATGAATGGGAGAGGGAAGTGGTCTTTTTGTGTTGCTTTATTTAGTTCTCTGTAGTCCACACAAAGTCTCCATTTCCCATTCTTTTTTGGTACCACCACAAGCGGAGAGACCCATTTACTATCGGAGATTGGATAGATGAAGTTGACATCTAAAAGTTTTTGATGTTCAGCTTTTACCACATCTTTTAGATGAGGATTAAGTCTCTTCTGAGGCTGTCGAACAGGTCTCGCATCTTTTTCTATGTAAATGTGGTGGGTACATAATTGAGGGTCAATTCCTTTCATATCAGGATAGTCCCATGCAAATTCTTCTTTATATTTCCTCAACAGATGGATGAGCTTTGTTTCTTGTTCGGAGGTGAGGTTGGCATAAATGTTTAAGGTTTTTCTCGGTTCGATTTTCCACAATTTTACTATTTTCAACAGAGGTAACAGATATCGTTTGATCATGTGTATCTTTAAGAGGATCTTCTTCTAATTCATTATCCAATGCTGCCTCTATCATGTGACATTGTGTGCAGGATCTGGATTCAGTTTGACTAATAAATTTATTAATGGCATCGTCCTCTGTCTGATCTTTAAAATCAAGTGCCTCTTGTATAGTTAATGGAGATCTAATGTTGTCAGTAAGGTATGATACAGGGTGCTTATTAGTTTTGATCATTGTGACACTTGGCTATGCTGGAGTATATAAGGCTAAGTTCTTGATATTCGCTCCCATCGTTATGGTCATATTGCCTTGTCGGCAGCCAATATAGGCATTGACAGTTGCAAGCCAAGGTCTTCCTCAAATCAATGGGTGTCCATCGAGTCGGCTTTTGGGATTTATTACCAGAAAGTTAGTCGGATATTCCCAGGAGTCAACAGATACCATGACATCGTGTAGCGTGCCTTTTGGCCTAACCACAGATCGATCAGCCAGCTCTAATAAGGTAGAGGTGGGTTCTACAGATGTAATGCCTAGCTTTTGGCAAGTAGTAGTTGTTAAGATGTTGATTGCAGCTCCTAGATCAACTAAGGCATTAGGGAAGGTTTGACCATAAATTTGTACAGTGACAATTGGATTTCCTGGGTCTTCATATTTAATGGGCGTTTCTTTTCCTGATAGTAAGTGAGATAGAGTGCCAACTACTTGGACTCTTGGATTGTTTGCTGCATTCCTCCTTGGTTTCTTTACACACAATTCTTTGATAGTTTTTACATATATCAGAATGTCTTGAATGGCTTGGAGGAATGGAATTTTTATGTACAAATTTTGTAATTCTCCCAGAATGTCAAAATCAGGATATTGTGTAGGTCGAGGTATGATTAATCGTTCTGGGAACGGGGGAGAGGATGTGGTTGTTTGGTTATGAGTTTGTTGTTTGTTCACATCCTCTTCTTGTGACAGATGTTCTCTGGGTAACTGATTTTCAACATGGGCTGTCTTTTCTCCCTCAGTTTCAATAATACGCCCAGATCTTAACTGAAGATCATTACACTCCCTCAGATCAGCTCCTATTTCTGATGTTTCTATTATTTGGACAGATTGGACCGGTCTGTTATTTGGATTGGGGTTGGGTTGGGTTGGGCTGGGAGTTGTAGTCTCAGATTAGACTGGGGATTTTGTTGTAAGGCTGGCAGTGTAGGTTGAGGGAGCGGCATGGTTCCTACTGGCTGATGCATCGGTCTTTGC
The DNA here is from genome assembly GCA_031772625.1 of Pinus tabuliformis. Classification (NCBI taxonomy): domain Eukaryota; kingdom Viridiplantae; phylum Streptophyta; class Pinopsida; order Pinales; family Pinaceae; genus Pinus; species Pinus tabuliformis. The sequence goes on from CM062817.1 coordinate 79,989,612, forward strand.
CAGTTTGTCTGCCAGGCTGAACTTTGTGAAGTAGGCGGAGTCCATTGTGGTGGGTATGTGTTACTTTGCCAATATGGTGGAGTATAGGGAAAATTCGGCCAACCAGATGGGCTTGCCTAATTCAGCCACGGGGTTGATGAAGGAAACGATTGAGGTCACCAGTTTGGGGGCGGGGGTTGGGATTGACTTTGCCACATATTATATTGTTGAGCATTATACTGCGGAGACTGAAAAGAAGAGGTCGGGTCTGAAAACATACCAGATTGTCACGGCTGCCATTGACGGTGCTGGTTGAGCAAATATACCAATTCTGGCTCTTCTTCTGCTTCCTTATATACTGCTTTTAATCCGGGAAGTGAGGGACAACTTTCCGTAAGGTGATCTTTTGTGCAGATGGTGCATGTTCGGACTACATCTAGTGGACACTCCTTATGGCTATGTTTTTTCCTGCATCGGGGACAGAAGATTGCCAAATTCTGTTCTGCCTCCATTTGCTTCTGCTTGGCCTGCATAACATCAAGTTGTGTAGTTAGTGTCCCTAGTACATCAGTTTTAAAATTTTCCAATAGATTTCCAATTTCTGCACGCGTTACTCCTTCTGTCGAAATTTTATTATCTCTTACAAACAGATCATGTTCTGCCAATTTCAATCTTGTGCTGCCTCTTGAACTCCTGATACATAAGTCAATAATGTCAGCAAAATTTTCCTGACAAATATCTCCTTTTCCCATAATATTTAATGTTTCAATCCATTGTTTCTTCATGCCCCTAATTAATGCTATTTTTAACACATTATCAGGTAAAGGTAGTGATGCATAAGGAGATCTTTGAAGATTATACTTAAAACGTTCCACATACTCCTCTAATGTTTCATTTGGTTTAGCTACCATCTGGAATATTTCATCCTTCAGTTCTCTAGACCTACAATAGTCCTGATATTTCTTTAGAAAAGATTCTTTCATTTGATCCCAGTTATTTATAACCCCGCCACATAATCCCATAAACCATCTTAAGGCAGCCCCTTTTAATGTAGAGGGAAATAATTTTAGTTTTTGGGGGTCGGTCGTGTAATCATATCCCCTACACAGCACATCGAATTCAAATAGAAATGCATCCGGATCTTCTGATGTAATACCATGGAATGTAGGGATATGTTGAAGAGGTATTGCTTTCATGGGCGCATTTGCTGCAGCATCCACTATGGGGTATTGCAACGTAGAGGTTTGAGTGTTTGGCTGATTTTGAGCCATTTGGTCGAATATGTGCCAATAACCTTCTGGGATATCTAGGAGGGTATTCTTAGGTTGAGAAGGAATGACTTTGACAGGAATGGTTTTAATAATGCTTCCTCTGTCTGGGATAATGAGAGTGCCTAATGTCTGAGGAGATTGAATTTCTTCAATAATGATTTTTGCAGCACTTCCCTTGTCTGGGTTGTTTAATGGCTGAGTTGTTCCAAGAGGAGACCTTGGTTCCTTAGTTTCCCCTATTTCTCCTCCTCCTTCACAAAGATTGCTGAAATTCCGTTCTTGCAATAGTTTTGGAGTAGAATTTTCAATTTCTTGAAAGTCTTGCTCTTCAGTTTGACTACATGCACCTCAGCAAAGGCTACAGATGGTGATCCTGTGGCTTGAAGGGAACTAGTAGGCTGTCTAGAAATAACTTTTATGGGTCCTACTAAAGGCTGAGATTCTGCTTTCTTGAAGATTTCATCTATGAAGGTTGATCAGCCAAGGATCACCGGCCCCTTAGCTTTTTCTGGCTTGGGTAGAGGTTTGGAATTCTTTTATGGCTTTTTCTGCTTAGTCATGCACACAAATCAACTGCTAAATTGTACCCAGACAAAACAACAGCAAATCTGTAGGAAAGAGAGCAGGGGAGCAGCGCTGTTACATGCTCCACACGTAGGTTCTTACCTTCCGTTTTTAAAACCCAATTCTTCCCTAACATGTTCTTACACTACTCTGAAAAAAAAACAAATGGCTACACTCTTTCCCCGGCAACGGCACCAAAATGTGGAGCTATAAAAAGGGTCTCTTTCACCTCTAATTACCTCACATTAGTTGTCAATCCAGGAACGTTTTTTTATTTCAAAGAGTGTCTCAGTCTGAGGCTATCATTTGTCAGAGTAATGCTAGTAGTACAGTGTTCAGAAATACAAGAGTAAATGGATGCTTGTTTACAGTGAACTACTTCAAAAGATTAAACTACACATTCAGAAAACTAAGCAAGTTATCAGTCAAGGGTTCAGTAGCAATAACTCATCCCTTTGTAAACTGATGGAACTATGGTAAATCAAAGAACAGATCGTGGATCTGGGAGCCAGGCAGTAAATGTCAGTGATCACTACAGCCCTGGATCGTTCTTCACACCAAAAGAACAAAGAACAGGAAATAGAATGACAGATAAGAAATGGAACAACGAAATAAGAAATAGAACGAAAAATATGAAATGGAACAGCAAACCTGAAATAGAACAACAAACAAGAAACTGTAACAACAACTAAGTCTAGCAAGCAGTAACACCTTAGTCTACAAGATCAAATGCACGAACCGTAACCTACAGGAATCAAATGGCAATCCTTCACTCTTAAGGACGAATTGAACAACACACCAAAATGGAACAACTCTGATTAATGATGAATTATAGAACAGCACTTCAAAACCATATATGCACACGGCACACCTTAATAGTAACCTGATCTCAGTATACCAGTTATCACTCTTAGTTATAAAAGATTACGACTGTGTTTCAAAATGGAACATCAATGTCTTTAGATCCAACAATTGCAAAGAACATAATCGCTAAGATGAATTCCATAATATCAATGAATAAGTGCACAGCACAGAGGCTCTGTAATTGAACAACAACAATATTCTGTAAAGACTGACAGTATTATATCAACACTTAGAAGAATAGTGATACGTTGCAGAGTCAATGCGAGAGTTCTGTCTCAGTAAAGTGAACATAACAGAGCATGTGATATAAACTAACAAAACACATCAGATTACCAAGTAACGCTGATAAGAAAACCACGCATAAACGAAACGTAATAGTACAGGAGAAAGTGTCCTCCAGGGCCGGGACCTTAGCCTCCAGGGGTACACCGCTTGAAGTTATTCCAGACTCAGGGATGAAATAGCAACTGAGTTTGTATTAATGCATAAAATAGAATTACAGTAGATCAATTCTCAAAGAGACTCGATGACCAAAGTTCCAATCTAAAGAGAAATTACATAAAACATAAGGATTCGACCTCCTCGAGCTAATAGTCCTTCCCCTTTTATAATGATGAAGGCGGAGATGTCTAGGTGCAAAAATAGTTAAAGCAGCGATCCCTCAGGATCAAAGGATCTTGAGGGATTCGCCGAACCGTTAGTTCTCAGTTATCTCTTTTCCTTCTCGTGCCGAGCAGACATCTCCACTTCCTTTCGAGGGCTGATTCGCTTTGATCTGTTTTGCCTTGTTTGCATACGGTTCCCCGTCAAAGGGACAACGGTTAACCCGGCCTTGTTCTTTCCTTCAGCACGCCAGTCTTTTGTTTTCCCTTCTTTCTGCATAAGAAAATGACAATTGTCAGTGTTTCCGCTTTGCACATTAATCTCACAGGTTTCATTGCAATTTCTTATCATTTTTCTACTTCATGATGCAAAAGGCTTGTAAGTTCTAATGAAAAGATGATGAAATAATTACCAAACACATACCTTCTTTAATACTCCACAAGGAGTAGGAGGAGATACTCTAGCATCTCAATTAGAGTTATATTTTGCCCTCTTTTCTTGGATGGCAAGAATATTAAGAGGGAGTGAGTGGCACCTATATTATTGTGTCTCGTATCATATGACAGGAAACAAGGAATTCTTCAATAGCATAAAGGAGAAGGATCTCAAATTGCGCATATAATTTGGAAATGATGGGAGGTATAGTACCAAAGGAATTAGTATTGCCACCTTTAAGAGGGAGTCAAGCTTCCATCTTCAATTGAAAAATGTAATGAATGTGTCTGGTTTGAAGAAAAAATGATTTATGTAGCTGTATTGGAGGACAGAGGTTATGATGTGGTGTTCAGTAAGCGAAAATATTTTCTGAAGCATGTTGCTACTAGACAAGTGAAACATATTGAAGTTAGAGTTAAAAATATCTACAAGTTAGAGGTAAATTTCGTCATGCATGCAGCTATACCTCCAGGAGTGAGGTGGGGCAATGTAGATCTTTAGTCCCATAGTAGCTAAGATTTGGGCAGGGTCCATAGGAGTGCAACAATAGTTGCATTATAATCTTATCATGGTTCATTGCTCTAGCTATAAGGGCCAACAATATTTAGTAGTAGAAGGATCAATGTCAGTATATGCAGTTAGATCTTAAGCGACAGTTGCAGGTTGGTAGCAGTTAGAGACTCAGGAGGCAATTGCAACCCATAAACACAATTGATTCAGTATTTTGGATGCTTCTCCATTGCTGTAGTAATGAAAACAATGAGAGGCAGTGTTATTTGTGCTGCAGTACATTCCACAGGAGCTGGATTGTGGTTGTGTAGAACCCTTTTCTTGCTAAGAGGGAGTTTTGAAATTGTAGCAAGAAAATGCTTCATTTGACTAGTGTCTTAGTCAAATGGAGAAAATTTGATTTTCCACATCAACAGGATGACTTGGATTGCAGTTAGCTGGAGTGACATGGCCTTGTCTACTAGTTAAGTAATTAAATTCGAGTTATAGGCTAGAGTAGAGTTGTGAATGGGTTTATTCCTAAAATTTAGCAATCTAATTCAGTTATTGATTTGAATTTAAACATGAACGCAACAAATTATAGATATAACAATAAATACAAAGATTCATAAAAAATAACACTTCATTTCATTAATATCGAATACTGAAATATGCTTATAAACATAATGGAAATAAGACTAGCTCGGGCGATGGTAGCTTATCTCTGAGAAGAGATGTGGCGGTTACATGTCTTTGAATTGTGTTACAATGAGGCCCGAGGGCCTATTTATTATTGAAAAGCAATTGAAAACCCCAAACATCCAAAACACTAAACCTAGGAGATGAAACACCAAACTATGGGCCCCAATGGGGTAAATTGGTACATCAACTTCGCGAGGTTGTAACTTTGGCATGCGATCTTCATTTGACGTGTATGATACCTCGTTAGAAAGATCTATATGAGGCCTACAACTATTGACAATGAATATAAAGTTATTATTTTCCACCTGTGATTTTCCCAAAAAGCGTCGTTTAGGGCCTCAAAATGACTCCAGAAGTTTAGGACTTGAAAACCTGCCAAAAATAGTAAACTGTGCTACAATTAAGGAAAATGAAAAACTGAAAGAAAAATGGTGGGGTTCCAAGTGTAATAGGTGCGTGGCCACAAATATCCACCTGGATCATTTATTGTTAGTTGAACTCAGTTAACAGAGCTCTAGTCATTAGTTGAGTCAGTTGAATAGTTATGATTGTTGTTAACTCACTGATCTCTCAGTTAATTAGTTAATCAACTAAAAACAGAACCAATCATGCATGAAATTCAAATTTCCTATTTGAGTAGATTGAAAAGACACATTTGTATTTATAATTGTATGCTATTGAGTGTATAGTGCTTTTGCAGTGAGCAGGTGATCAATTCTCCTTGGATTTTCACAAGGAAATAGGGAATTTGCCTATTATTTGGGAGCTCAATTTCTCTTGAATTTCAAAAGGAAATAAGAGGAAGTTGGAGGCTTGAATTGGATAAGTATTGTCCATAGTAGGCCAAGAATTAGGAGAATAGTTTTATAGTGTAGGGTGTGCTTCAGAGTTGAAGCAAGACATCGTAATTGTTTCTCTTACTCATCTGAATTAATGCAAAGCAACAGAGGGGTTTTTCCTAGTTGGGTTCCCTATAAACTCATTTTTTTTCCTTTTGTTTTGATGGTTTAATGTTTTTTCATGTATTTCTAATGTGTGTTTTTCTTTTCGCATAATATTAGAAGAAATTTATGTCTCTTGATTTCAATTCAATTTCATTATAAATAACAAATTTCATGCTATATATATATATATATATATATATATATATATATATATATATATATATATATATATATATATATATATATATATATATATATATATATATATATATATATATATATATATATATATATATATATATATTACATTTTACAATCAAATTAATGTTTGTTTTTCTCCCTAAATCAAGCTTCACGAATAGAACCACATAGTACTTTCTAAACTTGCATGGATCCATCTTAGCTTCAGTTCTACCAAGCATCCAGAGGGATGAAATATCTCAAGATGAAAACTTTTTTTTGAGTGAAAAACATGAGGAAAGGTTTTCACCTAGAGAGATTGATTCCTCCTATCAGATGATAGATACATAGTTAAGATGGATATATGATGGTTCTTAATAATACTAGTAGTTTCCCCAAAAGGTGCAAAGATAAATCGAAGGAATAGAAGATTTGGGAAGATCATCTCCCCAATAATAAAGCCAAAAATAAGCTCATAATTAAATTTTAGAATTTGAAATCACCTACATAATTTCAAAAAAGCCTTTTAATAACACAAATAATCATAAATTTTTATTTATAAAATACAAATATCTAAATAAACTTATTTACATTTACCATAACGATGACAGAAAAACATTCATTTTTACGAAAACTTTACATGCACACAAAATTTGTAATGAAAGAACTCTAAATCTTACACCCTCTTTAATTTTAAATATAGAATTGCAAAAATGATAATCAAGATTTTCATAGTTTTACATGCTAACATTTCACCTTGTTTAATTTTACATAGTGTGCATGCATATTGCAACGTTTCTTTGACATTGGTGTGCTCGTCACAAAAAGGAATTAAGATATGTGTATCAAGGCCATTGGCGTTCTATTTCAAGCATTGGAAAAATCAGTTTCTTTGACATTGGTGTGCTTGTCACAAAAAGGCATTAAGATATGTGTATCAAGGCCATTGGCATTATATCTCAAGCATTGGAAAAATCAGTTCCAACTCTGCCATCACATTGTGGAAAGACATTTACAATGGATAGACATTTCCATTGCATTTCCATTTTGAGAAACCATGTTCATAACTAACCAATGATATATTTATTATTATAATTCCTATTTTGTTTGTGAAATATGCGCGTGAAGACTATTTTTTGTGATTGTCGAGGTTGTTGGTGAGATAAAATATACCACAAAATATTATTCCAATTGTTTGAAAAATTATTCTCATTTGTGTCATTAATCACTCTAAAGTATCGTTGGTTGTAGTTGATCGATTGCTAATTTATGCATGTGATTATAGAATACTTTTGCATTCAAATGACATTTGATTGTTTAGAATTAAGAAGTGGAGATAATAAGTATAATAGCTAATTCGCTTATCAACATTGCAATAACAATACATCTGGATTCGTACAGGTCTAAACAGACATGGAAAGAGTTTCAGGCTCAGATGGATGAACTACTTATGTCTTGGGTTTAAACGTGGCCCATTTAACAAGATGAGATTGGTAACATTTGACAGGCTACTGGATTGATTTACAATGTCTAGTTTATTTGTGAAGGTAATGCTCTAGCTTATTATAGTGTCTAGATTGCTCACAGGGGAATGCTCTAGCTTATTACAGTGTCTAGATTGCTTAAGAAGGGAATGCTCTAGCTTATAACTCTATATCTATTTTTTATTTTGTTTCAAGGTTCTTGTTCTATAAACTAAGTGGCATTGGCAGTGAAACAAAATTCCACAATAGTTTCTCTAGATATCCCTAGAAAATCAACACTTTCAATGTCATTTCTATTTTCACAGTTATGCCTATGTCAACTATTATTGGCTGGATGTGCCAGTGATGGACAAAATACGTTCATGGTTTGAGTTGAAAGTAATTCAAAACTAGCTGTCTTTCTCACTCACGAGTAGTGATACACATCAACCGTTACTTGGACAAGGCGACCGTCAAAACAAAATCAGGCTCTTTTATGGATGTGTGACATGACAATACATTGATGCTTCATGTTTCTAACACTGTTTTCCAAGGATTCTTTGTAATGCCAAGGGAGCACGAAGTTGAGGAGATGCGTAGAGCACCAGGGGTTCTCGCCATTTTTCCTGATCGTGTACTCCAACTGCACATGATACGATAACCATACTTCCTTGGCCTCGAGAGACCCAATGAAAGCCACTTGTGAGCTGAATATGAATATGACTCTGATGTAGTGAAAGATATGATTGACTCTGACATTTGGCGAAACTGATGGACCTTCAGTGATTAGGACATGGGCCCCATTCCCAAGCACTCGAAAGGTGAATGCGAGAGTGGGGTCAGATTTTCCAAGTCCAACTGCAACTAATTTTTTTATATTAAAATTATTTTATTTTTATAATATCTTATCCTAGAAAATAATATTTATGAAAAATATTTAATTTATTTCTTTCCCTTTTCCATATATTATTCATTTTCAAAATCTCTAATCAATATATTATTATTGATTTTAAAAATATTTAAACTTGTTAAATATAGGAATTGAGATTTTTTTTATCCATTCAAATTAAAATAATTTAACCCCGCAAATTAAGTGTCACCCTCAACTCCTCCTCATGAAATTTAAAAGTAAATCCTAATAAGATGAACACCATATTACGATTTTTCTTTGGGAGGAAAAAAAAAAAAGAAACCTTATACAAACCAACTAATATGATAACTCATAATTAATCAATTTTACTTTCTGTTTATCTATTTTTCCACTATCATTTATTTTTTATGGGAAAAAATAATTCATATTTCTATTTTTGATTGGTAGCTTTAATTGATTTGCATAGTCTATTTGTATTATGACTAATCCATTCAACTTAAAATAATTTAACCCCACAAATTAAGTGTACCACCCTCAACTCCTCCCCTTAAATTTAAACATAAATCCTAATAAATAAAACCTCAATAAAACTAAAGAATACAAACTGATTAATTTAAAAATTTATTATGAATCAAAACACTTTTATTTTATGCTTACCTGTTTTTCCATTAACATTTATTGTTTATGGGAACCAATAGTTTGTACTTCCTTTTTCTATTTCCTCTTTGTTAATAGCTTTGATTGTGATGCAGGGTTCCCCTACTCATACCCACAGTATGCATATTCAAGCATAAACGCCACTTCTCAGGAATTTCTTTGACCAATTAGGTCAAAGACTTCAAATCCAAAGATGGTTAAGGCCCCCTTTTTACAGTTCCATTCTTTTGGAACTCAATCACCCCGCCAACCCTCAAACCTTTATATAGGATTGAATTAAATTCTTCCCTCTAATTCCTTCTATCGAGCGCTAAGACCCTTCGTAGCCTTTAAACCAACCATCGGCCACTTATACATAACCATAACATGGTTAATATATGTTTAACATATAAAAACCTTCATTCGACACTTATTCCATATAAAAACCCTTTACAAAGGGAAATGCATGCAACCATACCCTTTTTCCGCCTTCTGTACAGCCTATCACATTTCCTGAGGTTTAACCTCATCGTAATCGGCTATCGGCTTGTCCACAATTCCTCATTGCCCCTTTCTCTTCTGATGTGCGACTTTCCCTTTAAAACCCGGGAAATACACTATCGGCGCTCAATTCTTCAAACTCCCGTTTACAAAGGAAAACCCCGCCGAATACACATAGCGAACTTCAAATGCATTAAAACCACGTCTATAAATGCGTCGGGTCTGCCTCCTTTGGCCTTTCCATTTGTAAGTCCAATCTCCACCAGCGCCGATATGCGATGGCCGATTTAATCATGACCATCGATCAAGATCACGATCCAACGGTCAGCGATTAATCACCTAATCGCAATCAATTAGTTATAGGTCTTAACTCCTCCACTTAAATGTCCCAACATGATATGGTTTATGGACTCGATGGGTTTTCTAGGTTGCGTTTGATGGGTTTTTGGGTCCTCCACATATCACAAGACAGCTTGTGTCGCGAGCCCGATTAATCCACTTGCGCAATTCAATATTCGTCGTCGATCTCCAAGATCTGACGGCTACTGTGCATCATTTCTTCAGTTCTCCGTTGTTCTGTTTGCGCCATTTCTTTAATGTTTCTATGGTTTCTAGCTTTCTTCAAAGCTTGGTCTCTCGATATTTTAACTGTGCTCTCCCTCCTGAGCTTTGGATTTGATCATTCTAATGGATTTAACAATCCATTATGATCCTCCTCGTCATGTCTTCCTCTGTGTGATCGTTGCACTTTGCTTGCACACACACACATCTATATGTATGTATATATATATATATATATATATATAAAATACTATAGTTTACTCATCTTCCACCATTCGATGCCTACACTTATTCAATTCGGGATTTAAATCTCTACACATATATATAATTCAACACATAATTACAAAGTGAGACTCGCTGTCTCTTCTCGGCCTGATCTTCTAGTTTAATAGCCTCTGATCCATCATCTGCCTGTAGGCTTACAAACAATAACTAAAATTTCTAATCTCTCTCTCTGTCTCGATTTCTAACCCCTGTTCATGCATATTTGGCTTATATTTATACAAAGGGATTCTAAACCAATTTCTGGTTTAGATCCATGAATTCCTCAACCTCATTCCTACAATCTCTTTCTCATCCCTAAAACTCCTATCTAATCCCTAGATTCATGAACTGACTCCTCAAGTAAGATTTACAATCAATTCTCAATCCCTCAATCTCTCAACTATCCTAGATCTCTCATGTTCTCCTACATCCGAGAACATTTACAATAAATCCTCACAATATTCAATCAATTCATTCTCCCATTAAAATCACTCAAAACATTAAATAATAACATAAATCCAATACTTAGAAACCAACTTCCTTGAAATACAAGACCCCCTATTTCTACTAGAATACAATGATAATATTGAACTGGATGCTCCTGCATCAGACTCCCCATGTAAGAAAATTTATGACCACCTGGTCATAAGTCTAGATAATTGTTTCCTCCTGGATCCCAAACTTTATTTTGTAATCTATCCTTGCTTCCCAATTGCTCTATTTTTGTTCTCTAGGTCTCCATACTTTATGTTGTAATGCTCCACTTGCCTTGCTTTCATAGTCTACTACTATTTTCTTCTTGTTGTCACTCCTTTTCTTTCTTGCTGTTGTCTTTCTCTAAGATACTTTCATCATTAATCTTCTTATCAACTCAATCTCTTTGTCTAATATATCCTTTGTGTGTTGATTGTTTTTATCTCTTGATTGCTGAACTCTCATTCTTGCTTGTTCTTCACTTGTTCTGATCGCTTCCTTTTTATCTTTACCTTCTTCTTTACTGTTGTTTTGCACCTTTTCTACTGCTGCTACATTGTCTTTCAGAACAATTTCTTGCTTCTATTTTCTGCATCTGTCAATTTCTTCTTGATTATTATTTATGACAACTGTTTTGTCATCCTTTTTCAGCAATCTATCTTGAACATTCATCCTCTGCTCTTCCAACTTCCTCCTTTGAAAGTCTAATTCTCTATATAACTCAATCATTTTACTTGGAGTGAACTTTGGAAATTTTACACAATCTCCCATTACTTCATTTGTTATTGATCCATCATCACATGGTCCTCCTTCCTCTGTTAAATCTTCCTTAACATCCTTCAGTAGATGTTTTTCCTCTTCTTCTTCCATTTGGCTATCCACCTGTGCCAAATATGTTCCAGCTTCTGCAACAACATCTTCAATTATAAGACAATCATTATAGTAAAAAATATAAGGTCTTTGTACCTCTTTTCCCTTTGGAAACACTTCAGTATGTTGCTCTTCTCTTTCTGTCAACTCCTCTTCTGTCAGCATATCAGTATGTTGATCCAAACTCAAAGAACTCTTGAGACTGTTAGCTATTCTCCCCTTCTCATCATCTATTTCAATGATGTCTTCCATCATTTGTACACTGTAGTGAACTGATTTTTTTCCCGCGTCTTTGTCATATTCTGCTTCAAAACTTTCATCTTCTGGAAGGTACTCTTTCACATCTTTGACAACTTTAAAAGAATGTCTATCTTCTTCCAACCCTGCAATCATACACAAATCATTAGTTTTAAAATCACAAGACCTTACGGTCTTATTTGATGTTTCAGTCATAAAGTCCTCTGGCTGCTTCGAATCATTCATATGATTCAACTCCTCTAGCTCTTCATCACTTTCAAAAACTAATGGTCCACTTTCTAGTTCGCATATCGAAACTTCAACATCTTCCTTTTGCTGTAACTCAACTCTTTCGAGCTTCTCTATCCTCTGTTTGGCATCTATAACCTGTTCAAGTTCCCTTAGTTCCTTCATCAACTGCATATTCACTTGTTGATTCCTCTTCTCTTGTAGCCTCTGCCACTTCACCTTCTTTCTCATGACATAACCATGCTTCTAGTCTGCTTCATTTCTTTGGAACATCTCCATTAACACTTCAAGCTGAACTGCTATCTTAGCCTTCTCCCTCTCATATTCCTCTTTGCTTAATTGTCTCTGTATGCCATCTGCCTTGGCATCCTTCTCCTTTTGTCCTCCACTGTGATTTCTTTCAGAACCTATGTTATGACTGTCACTAGTCATCATCCTCTCCATCTCTATGAGTTCCTTACTCACTTCACTATGAGTTGCACTAAATATTCTTCAATAGCAAGTCCTGTCCTGCTGCAACTTACCTCACCAAGCTCTCCTCACTCCGTCTTTTGGCAAGCAATTGGTTCTCTATCCCTGGAACCTCCTTTGAGAAATTCTCTTTGCTCCTTCTAGGCTTCAACTCATATGTACTTTCCAAGAACACCACTGTCCTCCTTATCCAATCTCTATTGGAATTCCTCAAGGTTTTGCCACATTTTTGCTTCCACTTAGAAATTCTTACCAGCTTCCTTTATCTCTTAGCAATTCTAACCACATCCTTTGTGGAATTTCCTTTTGGAAGTTGCAACAATACTCTTGCTTCAATGCAAAGACTACAATCTTCTAATCTTCAAATCCAAATAAAACCATATCATCTTACCTTCAAGATCTCGGTCTGATCTTGTCCTTCCATTCACCTGCACTTTTGAATGGACTGTCCTTCCCACTAGCTTTCAACTGTGTCTTCAAACTCTGCTTCTTCAAAAACTTACAAACATCCCTCTTACAGTTTAACTACTGTAATCCTACTCTAAAATTCCACTCATTCAATATCTGTTACTCATTAGAAAAAATTGCATACCTTTAACTACCTTCAGAATCTCACCATTCCTGCAAATCTGTTTCAGCAAATCTTTATGCTTCCACTGCAAAATTTCTCAATATTCAACTACTGTCAATCAGATTTTAGAATCTGATCCTTTCTTCCAATCTTCTGGCTTTATCTGGGCAAAGCTTAACCATTAGCAACAAATTCTTCTTTGCTGAGTTTTATTCCACTTAGAAATCATTAACAACTTCTTTCATTACTATCCCTTAAGGTTTGATCTCCTTTGCTGAGATACTTCATTGCTGCAACCATCAATCCTCAATCTATTTCTTTGTCAGTAAAACTCAAATCAGAATTAAACAAACACAATACCTGCATGATTCTCCATTCATTCTTCACATCCGAGTGAATCTCCATTCTCCAAACATCGCTGTGGATTCTTTCTGTCTCTGCAATCTCTGCTTAATTCTGCCTTACCTGCCTCTAAGAACTTAACTGTTCTTCTCCATTCTCCCAGCTGTACTCTGGTTGCTTGACTATCAGATTAGAATCTTATCTCCCTTGCCTTCATGTACATATTTTCCAAATATCTCTGTTATGAATTCTTTCAGTAACTTCTAAACATACTTTCTTTCTTCTGCTTGATACTAAATATTTCATTTATGATTCAGCTCTGATTGCAGTTCTGCTCTGATACCAAAATTGACATAGGGTTTCCCCTGCTCATACCCACAGTATGCATATTCAAGCATAAACACCACTTCCCAGGAATTTCTTTGACCCACTAGGTCAAAGACTTCAAATCCAAAGATGGTTAAGGCCCCCTTTTTACAATTCCATTGTTTTGGAACTCAATCACCCTACCAACCCTCAAACCTTTATATAAGACTGAATTAAGGTCTTCCCTCTAATTCCTTCTATCGGGCGCTAAGACCCTTCATAGCCTTTAAACCAACCATCGGCCGCTTATACATAACCATAACATGGTTAATATATGTTGAACATATAAAAACCTTCATTCAACACTTATTCCATATAAAAACCCTTTACAAAGGGAAATGCATGCAACCATAACCTTTTTCTGCCTTCCGTACAGCCTGTCACATTTCCTGAGGTTTAACCTCATCGCAATCGGCTATTGGCTTGTCCACAGTTCCTCATCGCCCCTTTCTCTTCTGATGTGCGACTTTCCCTTTAAAACCCGAGAAATATATTATCGACACTCAATTCTTCAAAATCCCGTTTACAAAGGAAACCTCGCCGAATACACATAGCGAACTTCAAATGCATTAAAACCGCGTCTATAAATGCATGGGTCCACCTCCTTCAACCTTTCCATTTGTAATTCTGTTCTCCGCTAGCACCGATATGCAATGGCCACTTTAATCGTGACTGTCGATCAAGATCATGATCCGACAATCAGCGATTAATCGCCTAATCGCAATCGCTTAGTTATAGGTCTTAACTCCTCCGCTTAAATGTCCTAACCCGATATGGTTTATGGACCCGATGGGGTTTCTAGGTTGCGTTTGATGGGTTTTTGGATTCGCCACATATCGCATGACAGTTTGTGTTGCGAGCCCGATTAAACCACCCACGCAGTTCAATCTTGGCCGTCGATCTCCAAGATCTAACGACTACTGTGCATCATTTTCTCAGTTCTCCGTTGTTCTATTTGTGCCATTTCTTTAATGTTTCTATGGTTTCTGTCTTTCTTCAAAGCTTGGTGTCTTAGTGTTTTAACTGCGCTCTCCCTCCTAAGCTTTGGATTTGATCATTCTAATGGATTTAACAATCCATTATGATCCTCCTCATCATGTCTTCCTTTGTGTGCTTGTTGCACTTTGCCTGCACACACACATATATATATATATACAGAATACTATAGTTTACTCATCTTCCACCATTCGATGCCTACACTTATTCAATTCGGGATTTAAATCTCTGCACATATATATAATTCAACACATAATTACAAAGTGAGACTCGCTATCTCTTCTCAGCCTAAACTTCTAGTTTAATGGCCTCTGATCCATCATCTGCTCGTAGGCTTACAAACAATAACTAAACTATCTAATCTCTCTCTCTATCTCGGTTTCTAACCCCTGTTGCAACCAAGGTCCATCAATTTGAACGAGCACGCTTGTAGGTTTCAAGGTTGAAGTCAGATCTAGCTTTTCTTAAAAGATGCAGAGACTCCTCCATCATCCCTGTCTTTGCCCAGATTAAGCATCGCCTTCACACTCCCCAAAAACATCAGGTATTCCTTAAGGCGAGTTTGGCGTTAATAAGAGCAGAAATCAACAGGGTTAGAAAGTCCTTGAATCTGCTTTCTCGTTTTCTTTTGGATTTGTATTTAGATCTTGGGAACTTATTTTTGGCCTCCCTTTGGGCCAGAATAGATGCCTGTTCGGCTCTGAAATCCCTTCATTTAGAGGAGATTCGGAAGTTGAATCAAGCTTCTAAGTTTCAAAGACTAGCTGGAAATTTAGTGTTTCCTGATAGAGCCGTGGGAGCAGTTTCCCGTAGCCGTGTCTCATCTGGTCAAATCTCAACACTTAATGATTGGTTATCTGAGAGCTCAGGTGGGGTCTCTGGTTTCCCTTCAATGGAGGTCCTTGATAACTCAGCTCCCTCTGACGGAACTGATCTAGTTGACCGGTGTCATTTCTGCACAGAAGAAGACCGAGCTACCCTTGCCCCCTGCGGATCTGAGTTGGCTTCTCAGGTGAACGATCTTCCTGGTGCCTGCATTGAGGGATATCACTCTGGGGTTATTGTGTGCTCTCCTCCTGTCGCTAGCACTCTAGAACGCATTGCTTTTCCAGACATTAATCAAGTTTCGCTTGACAGCAACCTGGTTGTGGGTAACGCGCTGTCGGCATGGAAGATTGTTGTGCCATTTTTAGATTCCAAACCAACGTTGAACGATCCGGTGGTTTTAACTACGCTTTCGCCTAACGACTCCACTCCCTCAGTGCGTAGCAGGACCTCGGAGCTAGGAGTTGGTTTGGCAGGCTGGTTTGGTGTGGTCAGCAAGGGTTCGATCCCTTCTCCCCGCCCTGCTTTCGTTGTTAATAATTCTGCGTGTAATAAATTAACATATAATAATATTGATAATATTAATATTAATTATAATAATAATATTAATAATAATAACATTAATAGTAATAATAATAACAATTTTAATAATAATAATTATAATATTAATAAATTTATTAATAATAATTATAATTATAATAATATTAATATTAATTATAATAATAATATTAATAATAATAACATTATTGATAATAATAATAATCATATTTGTATTAATAATAATAATAATAATAATTTTATTAATAATAATATTAATACTAATAAATTTAATAATAATAATTATAGTAATAATAATATTACTAGTAGTAATAATAATATGATGGTCGAGATTAATAATGATTCTAACATGGAAAATAATAAGATATTAAATTTTGATAATAATAATCATGGTTCTAATGGTATTAATAATGATTCTAACAAGGAAAATAATAAAATATTGAATTTAGATATTCATTATCATAGTACTAATGGTATTAATAATCTTCACCCTTCTTCTCATTCTAATAAGAGGGTGATTAATCTTTCCAGTTTCTCTTTTGCCCCTTCGGTTTTTAAAGTTTTGGGTAAAGAGTTAAATTTTGCCTTAGCCCCTAAAAAGATCACTGTGGATGATATCATTTGTGACATAGAGTTTGGGATCAGGGGTTTACCTGATAGGATCAAGGATACTATTAGGCAAGATTGTGCGGTTTTCTTGAGAAAGGTTAAGCCCCCTACAAGCAACCTTAGCAAGGAAGAATCAGTAGCTCTCAGATCTTTAAACCAGAACAAAGATATCATTGTTCTTAAGGCAGAAAAAGGTGGTGCTGCCGTCATTCTTAACAAGGTTGATTATCACAGCAAGATGTTGGATCATCTTCATAATAGTAGTAGCTACAAAAAGCTTCCCAAAAATCCTTTGAAGAAGGTTGCTAGGAATGTGGCTCTTGCCATTAGATCCATTAGCTTAGCGAGTTCTCTACAACATAAACTCATTGAGAGCAACCCTATCACTCCTAGAATCTATGGTCTCCCCAAAATTCACAAGGAAGGAGCTCCCTTAAGGCCCATTGTCAACACCATTGGAAGTCCTAGCTACCTTCTTGCTAAGTTTCTTGCGTTAAAGCTTAAGCCCTTAGTTAGTTGTACGGAGTCCTTCATTAAAGACTCTGCTTCCTTTATTGATGAACTCAAGGACATTAAGCTTGACCCTGGGGACATTCTTGTTAGTTTTGATGTAGTTTCCCTGTTCACTTGCATCCCTATTAATGAGGCCATGGAGGTGATCAACCGCCTAACTGATCCTGACATTGCCAGGTTAGTTGAGATTTGCCTTACTTCCGCCTTTTTCAGTTTTGAGGGAGAGTTCTTCGAGCAAACCTGTGGGGTCGCCATGGGCTCACCCCTATCCGCTGTTGTTGCTAATCTTTTTATGGAAGATTTTTCGTCCAAGGCTCTAAACTCTTCTGGGCTCTTGCCAAAGCTTTGGAAAAGGTATGTGGATGACACCAATGTTATCTGGTCTCACAGCCAAGAAGAATTAGATCTCTTCTTCGAGCATCTCAACAATCAATCCTCAGCCATTAAGTTCACTAAGGAGCAGGAAGTTGATGATTGCCTCTCGTTCCTTGATATTCTTATTTCTAAGAACAGGGATGGTTCTCTCGCCGACCAAGTTTTTCGGAAGAAAACACATACGGAGCAGTATCTTCATGCCAGTTCCCACCATTTCCCAGCTCAAAAGATGGGTGTTCTCAATACCCTTGCTACTCGGGCCCTAAGGATCTCGGATAAGAAGAGTTTTGAGAAAGAAAAATCCCATCTCCTTGATGTCTTTGTTGAGAATGGTTATAGTAGATACTTGGGTCACAAGGCTTTCCTTAAAGCTGCCAAGAATTCTCTGACTAAAATGGAACCGAAGGAATGAATTCCAGGTGTCTATCTTTCGTTTGTTTAGGGGACCACTAATAAGATTGCAAGGATTCTCAAGATGCATAGTGTCTTTGTGACCTTTAGGCCCCTTAACACCATTCGTGCGTCCCTCAGATCAGTGAAGGATCCTATCGACCCAAAAGATATGAAAGCGGTGTATATTATCCCCTATTCCTATGGGACCCCCTATATTGGTGAGACTGGTCGCTCCATTAATCAAAGGATTAGTGAGCATGCAGCGAACCTTAAGCATAGAAGAGAAAAGTCTTCCGCTTTAGCTGAACATGTAGAAAAAACCAATCATCATGTTTGTATTGAGGAGGCTAGTGTTATTGCTAAGGTTTCGCACTTCCATCATCAGAAATTTAGGGAAGCTCTTGAGATTGAAAAGACGCCGAGCAATCTCAATAGAGAGGATGGCTGGAAAATCAGTAGGTGCTGGATCCCAATACTCTCTTCTTAGTGGTTTTTCTGCCCCCCCTCCTCGTTTTTTGGCTCCTCTTATTTTTTTTTTATATTTTAGTTAACTTAATATTATTTTCTCGTCATTTATTTATTTATTTTTTTTATTATTATTATTATATATATCTATATATTTTATAGCTTAATATTATTTTCTCATTATTTATTTTATTTTATTTTATTTTTAATATTATTTTCTTGTTATCTATCTATTATTTATGTACTTATTTTTATTTTTATTTATTTATTTTTATTTTTAGATTTTTTAGTTTACTTAATTTTATTTTCTCGTTCTAATATAGTTATTAGTTCTAACTAACTTTTATCTTAACAACCCATTAATATATATTTATATTTATATATACATTTAATTTAGACATATATTATAAGAAAGGTCCTTTATATAACTACTTTCTATTTGAATACTAAATAACTTATAATTTTTAATTATTAAATAATACCTTTTAACTAACTATTAGCACCTATTAAAATATATATATATATATATATATATATATATATATATATATATATATATATATATATATATATTACCGGATTGGTCACCTAATATAACTAATTTCTTTTGAAAATTTTATGACCATGGTCCTAAAGTCAAAATTAGCCATTGGTCAAGTTAACCATTGGAGGCTCTGCTCAGACTATTTCACTTGCTAAGCTGGATCTGTTTCTTCAACTTGTCCTGACGATGAACCACACTGGTTGGTTCGAAACGCGTCGACAAATGGTTTCTCATGTGATTTTCGCCAAAAATTCTCTCGTAAATTTAAATATGATTACAAAATCATTATTTTAATTAATATGGTAAAATGGATCTTAATTTGTAGCTACTATTTATATGTTATATATTTTAATGTGATATGTATATTGATGATTATGATGATGATGATTAACATCCACTAAGACCAATGTGGGCTATGGGAACTTAAGATAAGAGATTAATTGAGACTCTTTAATATTTTATTTCTATGATAAAAAAGAAGGGAAAAAAGCATTCTTATGCAGAGCAGCATTTGGGTGTATGCATAGAAGGCCACATGAATGGTTGTGTTTTCCCTATAAACTGTGTAAACTGAATATGTCGTAGAGAAATTCGAATTGGCATCCCTTGGTCCAACCATTCACGTGGCATGCTCTGCATACACCCAAACACTGGCCCATTCAAAGAAGCATTCATGTGGTCAAAAATGTTGGTAGTTTGGAAAATGTTTTGGAAATGAGAACATATGTGAGTAAGAGAGGAGTAATCCAAGAGAAAGGGATTTTCATCTTTAACCCTCTTAGTATAACAAAGGTTATAGTTTCTTTAATTCCAAGGTGTTTTGGGAATATACCAACACCCAGTTTCACTTCGAAGCTAGTTAGAACTAGTTCTTATCTTCACAATGTTCATTTTCTTCTTAGCAGTGGTCAAGACAAAAAGATAATTTTGGTTAGCAAAAGTGGGGTTGATCACCTCCTTATAATACCTTAGCTTCCTTTTTCCCTCTAGTTTCTTATCATCGCACAACTTATCCTTAAATTTGGAACTAATAGTATTTTTTATATTATATTTCTTCTCTAAAATGATCTTCTCCTTTATCTCCTCCTTTGTGCCATCCTTGCTTGAGTTGAAGGTTGGGCTTTTGGCTAGAGTTAGAAGCAATTTTTGGGAACATTTTGCTTCCAAGTTGTAAAGCTTCTTCTTATACGTCATATACCTAAACATAGCCATGCTTTCAACGGGGGAAAGCCTAGCTTCAATCAAGGGGATACAATCGGGAGTTTTTCCTTTCATCTTGAGGCTGCAGGTTATAAATTTCTTTTGAATCAGCTCGATATTCCTCCACGATTCTCTAGATATGTTATAACCCCAAACCCCATAGCCATATGAAATAACATGGGTGACGAGTTTCTCAAAGAAGAATTTCTTTTTACCCCAAACCCAAAGATCGATCGACTATCAATTATTTTCAAGCTCATAATAAGTTTTCCAACCTCCAATAACCTTTTTCTTAATGCTATAATTCGAGTTGAGTTGATGATGAATGTCAATACCTAAATATTTATATGAAGAAACCTTCTCCAAGTAATTATTATCATAGATGAAATTATCATGGTTGATCTTTTTGGATTTAATTGTTGGTATTAATAGTCATATACATCTTAAAGTAGTAATCATGGGGTATTTTAAGCTGCTTGTCGAGACCATCATGGCTTTTGGCTAGAAAAACAATATCATCAACATAAAGGAGAAGTGTAATGGCCATACTGGCGAGCTTCAAGACATCGCATCCTGCAACTTCCAAACACTCTTTTGGCTTATCGATACAAGTGTCAAAAAGGGTAGGGGACAATTAATGTGTTCTAATATAAACATTTTAACTAATCAAAATAAAACAAAAATCAATAAATAAAAATAGCCTAATAAAATATAAAATAATAATAAAAATAAAAATGTTCCATGATATTGACCCATGATATTGAGAACCTATGGTACATGTGAAATGTAGCGTATGAAATTAAACCAGTCTTGATCAATCTTAACTCTCTATCTACCAAGCGTATAGAGAGATCAAATTTCTTGATATGCAAACCTCTTTTGGAGTGAAAATAGTTTTGATCCCTTTAGATTAGGGGTTAAGATGGATATTTCTTGATATGCAGACCTCTTTTAGAGTGAAAAGCCTAAGATAAATCTAGGGTGATAATCAAATTTCTAGAGATGCAAACCTTTCTTCAAGTTTCACACCTTGATCCTTCTAGGTGTTTGTTTGATAGATCCAAAATTAAAATAGATCTATGTTGATAATTAACAACAACTAAATATTTACACTCATTTTAAAACACTACATTTCTCCATACAAAATTTTATATTACTTTTAACTTTTTACATGTACCAACATTTATACCACTTTATACCACTTGTAACATTACACCCATTGCTTTATAAAAAAATATCGTGATAAACCCATATTTTAATGACACGATACACTTTTCTTTTAGTAACCCTAGGTAATAAACCCATAATACATGCATTTCTTTTGGCAACCCTAAACTTTTTGGCAGCGTTTGGAGGTGACCTGTAATGTTCCATAATTCGTAGTCTCCACAACAACGAGTGGACTTGGTTGACTCGGAGTTTGTTTTTTTTTTTTTTTTGAATCTAGGATAATCGATAACTGGTGAGAGTTATCCTGAAGAAACCCAGGATCAAATCTAACTGGCTGCCACTATAAACCTAGGCTAGGTGCAACAACCTGCAAGCCGCACAATAGTAGGTAACGTATGCCTCAACAAGAGCCGAGACATCCTCTATGCCTACTCTTCTAGCCAAGACACAACATGTTATATATATACTCAATGAGATTTGAACCCTCATCTCACCAAGCGAAACTCACCGCTAAACCCCATATCACTGTATGATTGACTCGGAGTTTGTTATATTGAAGCTTAAAACATATTTAAAGGCAACCATTATACGTCACACGAAAAACAGGTGGCGCTCCTCATGAGTAAAACATGTGGCAGTGGACTCATTCAATTTTCCAATCATTACAACACAACACCCTTTGATTAAATGGACACGTTACTAAAACGACAATGGGTTGAAAAAATGACGTGTCACTCTCGCTAACATAGTAAGCGTGCGTCAAATGTAGGGTGTTTATTGTCCACTCTACACGATTCTCTCATCACTAGTGACGTGGATAATCAAATATCATGGTATATTTTTTTTTGGGAATTTTTGTAACACGTGGATGAAATATTAGAATTTACATTTCGATGAATATGATACTATATTAAATCCAGATTCACATAAATTTATTAATCTCAAAACTAATTGCACTAAAAAGAGCAAAGATAGGTGGATAAGATTAAGATTATTAAATTGAAAATTGTGTAATTTGGTTTTTATAATATAGTAAATAATAAGTGAATTTTGGTTTGGAAGATTAAATTTTAGATGATGTTATTGTTTTTGAGTTTTATATTGACAGTTGTGTATCACTTTTTTTAATAAAATGGTGGTCATAAATTTATGGTGTTGCAGTTAATGAAAATGGTGAAGGGTATGTCATAGATCATTTTACTCAAAATGATAATGCAAAATAACACATAAGAGATTCTATCCATAAGTTTGACAATCTTCATGACATGAACAAGTTTTGTCAACCTAAATTTACTTCTCTTGTTTTTCTCTCTTGGTTGTTCTTTATGTTAAATGTAATGAATTTTCCAAAAAGACATCTGGTTTCTACCTTTTGGGCAAATGCTCATTCTTGTCTATTTTTGTGAAAATTGGAAATTAATACATCATAAAGCACATATGCATATAATCTTAGTATCGTACATTTTATTTATTTATTTTATATTAGTTTAATAATTTTATAATAAAATTAATTATATTATTATAAGTATAATGATTTTATAAAATTGCTAAAACAAATAAAAAACAATCTTAATAATTTTTAATTTATAGAATATGTTAAAAATTTATATAAAATAAAAGTAAAGAGATTATTCATTGAAAATCTTAGGAAAAGAGAAAACTTATCTCATAGACTATTTAGGAAATTTTATGGCTCGGAACGTGGATTCTAACAACAATGGATGCAATAATTCTAGAAGAAAATTCTACACAAAAAGTGAAGAGATTATTTCATTGGAAATTTTACAAGTCCTAAGTGAAAGCTTAAGGCCTTGTGTAAAGAGATTCGTTTTTATTGTTATTACAAATGGACTACTGCTTTAATTTCATCAAACTAACAATGAAGTTAATTTAGTGGAATGATTTACTCTATAATTGATTTGATGTTTTTAATGATAAAAAGTCATAAAAGATGTCAATGGTGGTCACAATAGAATCTTATTTTAAGTGGGGTGATCTATTTTAAATCTTTAATATATTATTGATGATAAAATGTATTAAGGATGCTTTTCTTAGGAGGTGAAAGAAGCAAAGATGCTATTATGAATATTTTATGGTTGATACTTTCTATATATTTTTATTAAAATGTTATATATTTCGATTTTTCTTTTTAATTAATCATTTGGATGGTTTTAAAATTTGTTGACAAACTTCCATACATTTTTTTTATAATAACATATTATTATTTCATATTTTATTTAGCTCATGTCAAGGTAATGGTTAAGGTTGGTAGAGTTTATTTGATGTTATTTTTCTAAAAAAATGTTTTTTTTTTTTAATATTTTACATTTTAATTTACATTAATAATATTTTTGTAATAGAAATTATATTTAAGTTATTTCATATAAATATTATATTAGTGTAGTCATATAAATTAAATGTTTGATATAAATTAAATGATTGGTATAGTACTCTTAGTTTATGATAGGTATCAAAACACTTATTTTATGATGCATATCATATTACCAAAAATTAATATCTTATTTTTATTTATATTAAATTACAACTTTATTTTAATTTATTGTTATTATTATTATTAAAAGTATACAACAAAACTAGTAACCTAAGATTTATTCTCATTTTATCAAAGTAATTTCTAATGTGTAAATAACTTTTCGTTATAATATTATGGGGAATATTGTAACTTATCAATATTATATTTCTAAGTAAATATGACTCATTTCATAATCAAAATATTTTATATAAATTTTATTTTAATTAATTTAATTTAATATTTTTTTATTAAATTTAATTGACAAAAAAAAATATATAATCAAAATATTTTATATATATTTATTTTAATTTAATATTATAACATTTTTTGAAATTAAATTGAAAAAGAAAATACTTAAGTAAACTCTAAATAAACATCAACCCCTTCTGGAAAATGTTTGGCAACGTTGTAGGTTTGAAATTTTATACGTAATTAGTTAAATCATCATTATATGCAACATATTTCACAAAGTTAAAACAACTTGGTCAAATGGTTTTGTATATTTGAAGTTTATACGCAATTAGTTAAATCATTGTGATATGCAACATATTTCACAAAGTTAAAACAACGTGGTCAAATGGTTTTGAAAGTTTCTGTTCATCGTGATATTCAACATATTTGACAAAGTTAAAACAACGTGGTCATCAAATGGGTTTCTCGTGATATGCAACATATTTGACAAAGTTAAAACAATGTGGTAAATGGTTTTGAAAGTTTCTGTTCACGAGTACATGGTGCCTCCATAATCTTTTGGTATGGGTGAACGGTGGTATATTTTTATATCTACACACTAAAAAATTAACTTGCTTCGGATATTTTGAAAAAAGTAGAGGTGGCCAAACTTAGGAAGTAAGGTTCAAATGCATTTTAGCGCTCAAAGCATAAAATAGAATTGAGTTTAGTAGAACCTTAGAGATTCACCCATGGAAGTCATGGCAACGAAGTCCGCGTTTCTGGATAAGAGATCAAATCAATTGTGATCATTCACGTAGGTAGGAGAAGTCTTCTCTTTGTTAATAAGGATAAAGCCTATTGTTCTACATCAAGAAGGTTAGAGCTTCTTGATTGGGCGGGACCCACACATGTTTTAGAAAGGTTCATACATTATAATACAAAAGTGTGGATTCTTTTTGTGTTTGATGATATGAATACATGTTATCCATATCAAGTATGTTGTGTGCGAGCCTCCAGGAAAACAACTAGGAATATGCCCAATATGGAAATCTAATTGGTAAATACTTCCTTGAAGTGGAACTCTGGTAGCTTCAAAACAACAACACTGTTTTGATTGTTGGCAAAAGCAGTTTCACAAGTGCGCGACATGGAGTCACCCTTAACGTAACAGTATTTGGCGAATTTATCGGAGTAAAGCAATCGCACAAATGTCACGGGTGTAAAATATTGGACACATGCAATAACGTAACATATTAGACATATGTCACAAGCATAACAAAAGGGTAGACGAAAATGGATCGTGAACCGATTCAAAAGAAAGGCCTATCAACCTAATTATAATTTTTAGAAATTAATATTTTTGAGATGCTTTTATTTTATTATAATAACAATGAGAGAAGATCCAAAGAAAGGATTTTTAGAAAGAATATATTGCGATTCCAATGAGGTTTGAAGCATGATTCATGCGCGGATGACCTACCTTACCTTACCTTAAGTAATTTTTGGAGAAGTTAAATTATAATATTAATTTTGATTTTTTTTTTGGTGGGGGGACATAAATGAGTAATAATTTTATTAAATTTGCATTTAGTTACAACAAATATATAGGGAATTCAATGTATTTTTTTTTTCTTTAGGGATATTTCATTGAGGAAATGGCGAATTTCATGGGCTCTCTTACATGTTTACAAGAGTATATTCTTATGTATTGTGAGCATAAGAGTGCAAAAAAAATGCATTGAATTATTTGTGAGGCTTTTGGAGTAGAGAATCCATGCAGAATTGGGATCCCGAAGCCAAGTTAGAATCAGTTTTGCATTCACACTTTTTTTTTTAGATTTCCTGCGTCTTGTGAGAGGTGGTTCCAATTCATTTGAGGAGAAGGATTTTTCAGCACTATCTCTCGTGCATGATTGTGCATAGGGTACTCTAATTGTCATAACTTCCTTTTAAAACTTTGGGGTAGACTTCTTCATCTCTGAAAGAGCACAGGGTGTCAATTCCAATGCTCGTTTCTCAAAAGATGACTTTGGACCAAGAGGATTGACCCATGAAGGGACTTGTTTTTCATTTTCCACCAGCACTTATGTATTTCCCTAATCCTCATTTGGGGATTCATCCATAGGGGTATCTTCTTCTTGTTTTGGATCTTGAAGAGCCTCAAAAGAGTCTTTTTTGAAAGAAGGTTCTGGTATTGGATTTGCTTAAGCATATTTCCTTGGGGTTGCAACTTTATTTTATTGATTCCTTCTTCGCTTTTGTGCTAGATGGAAAATTGTCTCTTTAGAAATAGGGCTTGGGCCTACTCATCTTTTTTTTTGCTGGGGGCAATTTTTGGCAAAATACCTGTGACAATGACAATCGATGCATTTGAAAGAAATTTGTTCATAGTCCAACTCCTAGATATGGCTCCATTCTTTAAGATTTATTTTAGGGCCTCTCGTAAATCTTCATTGAGGTTTAGCTTAACATAAATACAGGCGCGAGGAAATTGAACTCCTTTTGGTTATGCTTTATCTAGATAATGTCCCAACTTGTTTCCAATGTCTTTTAGCGCATTAGGACCCCAAATATGAAGAGGGAGATGCGACAGCTGAACACAAACCGACATGGTAATGATCTCAAAATATAGATTGAAATTAAGTGTCCATGGAATGATAAAGATGCCTTTGGACCTCATGAAATACATACCTGATTTGAAAATCAAATCCCTTTCCACTTTATTGAGAAACAAAAAGACATAGAAGCCCCTTCCAACTACAAGGAAAGTTACTTGTCCTTGAAGCTTGGGGGCCCATTCTTCCGCGATCCAAATTTCAAAAACTTTTAGATTCAACTATAAGCCCGTAAAATTGCTAACAAACACCTTTTCTAAGAGAGCTAAGGCTCTTCTACATAGATTAGGATAGAGTTCCACCACACGGATCTTGACTAATTTCTTCACAAGTTTTTGGGGGGAGAAGAAGCCCCCTGAGTCTATGTCACAAGGTTCATCGAAATTCAACCTTGAGGTTCGAATTTTGACGAACCTTAAAAAAATTTTGAGGTTCAACGAACCTCATCAAACGTCATAGCCATTGACCAAGTCCATAGATCAAAACTCATAACCTCATGTCACAACTCAAGCTTGTAACCTATCCTTGTAACTTCCATGTTCGTGATAGCATTTTTTATGTTTATCGATGTGGATATCTTACTATTTTATCCTATATTTCATTTTAAACTTAATATATGTATACATATAGAAATTGTATATAGACGAACCTAATGGCGAACCTCATCAAAAAATTCGAACACAAACCAAACCTTATCATTGTCGAACACAAACTCAAACTCGAACCATGTGACGTAGACCTGAGGTTTTTGAGCTTGAAACAGGTTTCTCAATGCTACCACCTCCTCCACGCCACAATGAACATATTGCTCTAGCAAAGAGTATAAACATACGACAACGAAAATGAGTGAAGAAATGTGTTTGAAGACATGGCCAGTTCAATAATCTACACATTTGCGCCACCACCATCCAAATGGGCTTGAAGCTTGCTCTCAACCTGCAAGAAAACCTTTAGCAACTATGGAAACCCTAGTCGTCTAATGTCGTAATTTGCAGGGTGCATTTTTTTTTTACTCCCGAGTGATTCATTTGTTATTATCTCCTATGTTTCCCTTGTACATTCCATATTTTTTAATAATATATATTTTCTAAATATGTGAATAATATCTCACAATGTTTTTGCCATAATTTCTAAGTATAGGTGTAATGTTCATGCCATAATTTTTAGATATTTGCGTAATGATTTTCTATTATTAATTTTTTCAAGAAAACCACCCAACATTAAAATCCTTGAAAATAACTTGTAACATATTTACCATCAGTTGTAACTTCCCACCATAATTTAAGCAAGTCTTTGCATAAAAAATGGATAGGAATAAGATGTAAATAACCAGCCTAATCCATCTTAACTTTAGATCTACTAACGGCCGAGAGAGATCAAATCTCTTTTCATTCTAAAATATTTGCACCTCAAGAGATTGTATCCCTCTCGGCCCTTGGTAGATAAGTTAAGGTGGATCTAGGTTGGTTTAATTATTAATAATTGATAATTATAAATAATTATTTTATTTTATTTTTTTTTTTAATTATAATAATAATAATAATAATAATATTATTATTATTATTATTATTATTATTATTATTATATTTTTAATTGTATTTTACATGTTTATTTTTATTATTATCTAATTTGACCAAGTCAAAATATTTACATAACATAACCTTACAACATCTCTGTCTCTTTGTGCAATTATTGGATACAATTGCAATATTCATGTCACGATATTTAAATATTTGTGCAATGATTTTTTATTTTTATTTATTTATTTATTTTTATTTTTATTTTTTTAATTTTAATTTTAATTTTAATTTTTTATTTTTTTTTTTTTTTTTTTTTTTTTTTCTTTTTTCTTTTTTCTTTTTTCTTTTTTCTTTTTTCTTTTTTCTTTTTTCTTTTTTCTGAAAATCACAGAAATTCTGGCAATAAAATCTGACAATGATTTTTGTAATTCTAGGTTACAATTATCAAACTTCAAGATTTTAGGTGACCCAGAGGTTTTTGATGGTGCTGAATCCATTTCGACCATTAAAAACATGATTCAAACATTGTTGCTGCAATATTTCTTCAGTTGTTTTTTCCCTAATTCCGACCGCTTTTGACCGTCCAAGCAATTCCTCTCCCTCGGTAGATGACACCATTTATTAGTCCCTACCAATGTAGGACTACAACAATCAATTTGTTTGTTGATCAATATTACTTTAGTGTTAACCAATGCAAGTTATAGTGTTTAACTTTGAAAAAATAAATATATATTCTTCAATATTATTAAAAAACTATTTTTTAACACATATCCATTTCAAATTTTCAATCTTCCTACTATATCCATTACTCAAATTTGGTAGACCGATCAAATGATTCTATAAGTTAATTTGCACACAACGATCTTACATGGATTTTTCTGGTAGCATAACTTTTAACTTGCTTGTTTATATTTAGCCTTAATTCTATAGAAAAACATAATAAAATAAAAATAAAGGAGGTGGAAAAGCAAGAATGTGATAGCCCAACATGTACATTGAATTCATGTTGATGTCAAATTTTACTTCTTTTCTAGTTAGTAGAGCTAAGTTTTTAAGGAGGCAATATGACACAATAAATATGAGAGGCTTGAGGCCTAAAGAATTATTCTCACCATTGTCATCTTACCAACAAACGGAAGATCCTTGTACTACTAAATAAGAAGCTACATTACAATCTATCCAGGCACCAATCCCACATAGCAACAAGGGAAAGGTGAACCCTAAAAGGGATGCTAAGATATCTCAAAATGGGAGTCAATATGACAGATAGTAAATATGAGAGGCTTGAATAATTATATTCACCATTGTCAAATCACCAACAAAGGGAAGATCATTATACTGCCAAATACGAAGCTTACATTGCAATATATCAAAGCACGAATCACACATAGAAACGACGGAAAAGTCAACCCAGAAAAGAATGCCAAGATATATCACAATAACCCATGGATGAAAAAATTTCCAATCCATGCAAGTAGTTCATCGAAACCAACACGGGTTTTTTTTTCTTATGGTCACTCATAATGGCCCTTGAAGCCTCACAAAATATTGAAAGACAATTCTTGGCAGTTGAAACTAACTCTTGATCATTAGAAATAGATAAGAGGGAGTCATCTACAAAGTGTCTATTAACCATCTCCCCCCCAAATAGGGAGATGCATCTAAGCTAACTATGAGAAAGGGCCACTTCCAACAGATACCCAAGATCATCCATTATTAAGGCATAAAGATAAGGGATCAATGGGCATCATTTCTTGATGGATTTATGAAGATGCATGTGAGGGGACAACACATTATTAATTGAAACAAAAGCAGAGGCACAAGTAAAAAAAGTGTTGACGATGTCAACACATCACTATCCAAACCCAATGCAAATCAACATATCTGTCATAAATTTCTAGTCAGTATGATCTATTTTGAAAAAAAATTGTTGGGTGTAGAGCTTAATTATCTTCCTGATTCATAGGTCTTGTTTCAAACGTGTTTGGATCCTAGTCACTAATGGGGGTGTGGGGGGCATGCCTCCCCCACTATTGCTGCCAAGCGGGGTTCAAGGGGGATGATAGCATGCTTTTATCTCCCCACCCTGATGGAGGTTTGGGGGAAACGCCCCTAAAAGAAAAATTTAGACAAAACTTGCCTTGTAAAATATTGTAATTTTGTAGTTAATCTGGGTTGTTCATTAGGCGGAAAATATGATAGTAGAAAAAAACCCTTGGCTTATATAAGGGAATTGTATTGTGGTTGTGTATTATTATATGGGAAAAAGAGAGGATATTGTGTGAGAGAGAAGAGGAAGTTATAGTGGATGTGTTTGTGTTTTCGCAATATTTTATGTGTTCCATTGCTCTATTATTTAATTTCTAAAAAATGACCTATTGATCTATATCCTGAGCCATTTCATAACTTCTCAAGTTGAAAAGATTGTATCTAAAATAAATTTTCCTTGAATAAATACTATTTTCTCTACATGATTTGTTTTGAGCCACAACCCACACCCTCAAAGCTAAAGCCTTAGCCATAATTTTATAGGAAACGCTCAATAGAGTGATTGAAAGCCACCCACCATAGAGTCTTTTATAGAACCTTTTGGAATAAGCCTAATAATTACCTAGTTAAGAAACTATTGTAGCAGCTACAACCACCCTCCAAAATTTTGCCTTAGCTTCATTTTGGAGCCGCCCTACCAACCATCCTCAACAGCATGTCTTGCACTGTCCAAGTACATAAGCTTCAATTGAGTTTCAGTGGCCTGCTAGCCTATGCATGTCAACTTGTTTGTCTCCCACCCGCAGGTTGACATTACAGACTTAGACATTTTCTGGTTGACATAATCACCTAGGAAATTGTGCAATTTTGGAGGGGAACCAACCTTCCCTCCAGAAATTGCACAATCAGTCTAGGTTGCCTACTGGGCTCCAGAAATGCGCAATCTAGTTAGACAACCTTCCCTCTGAAAAATGTGCAATTCAACCTAACACTGGGCTTCATCTCAAAAAATGCGCAATTCTCACTAATAGCCAAGGCTTTAGTCTAGAAATTGCACAATGCATGAAGGACAGCCAGACTTGCTCAGCTCAAAAACTGTGCAATTGTCATTCCCAGGCTTGCAGGCTGTTGCATGTGCTCCCAGGTTGACTGATTCCCCTAGGACTAAGCAATATTGATTTGCATGCATGGGCTGATTTTCCCGAAAAAAAAGAAAAAAGCAAAAAAGCATCCCTAGATTTTAAGAATCTATTTTTAACAGCTGGAGGTTACATGCAAAAGACGTTTTAGAAACCTCCCGCCAAGTGTCACTTTTTCCTAAATTTGTGGCATACACGTCATAAGCCTTGATCTTATCAAAATTATTTATTCGACGCTTCAGATCTCATTCATCACATTGATCTTGGAGCTCTGACATTCCACATCGCATCTAGGAGCATTTGACACATTTAGCTCAACTTTTTCTGGGTAAGTATTCTTTTCATGTCTTTTGCTGCTTTTCTGTCGCTTTTTGTATTTCGCTTTGTGTGAATGTTGTTTTCTTGGTTTTTTTGAACACAGCTGTCTTTTTAATGCATGTTAGCTTGTAGAAGCATTGTTTCAAGTTTTTCATTACATCTCACTAGTGTCGCATGCATGACATTGTTTCTGCGCTAACGGTCATCGTTGCGACGATTCACTTCACACACATGCTTGTTTTCCCATTTTCTGAATCACACACTCATTGTTTTCATGCATGATAATTCACTCTTATTTTCACTCAGCTTCACCATGAATTCATAACTTTTCATGTTTTCAGTCACTCATGAGCGGGTCTAAGCTGCCTTAGCCCGAACCTTCCGCTGCCTGGCAAGTAATGCATATTTCTGAGAGTGAAGGATTTGCCTTCCTCCCATAAATTGTGCAACACTGGCCTAGCTCTGGTCTCCAGGCTTGCTTTGCGCAATTATGAGAGGAAATGCCTTGCTGGCCCCAGAAACTGTGCAAATGCAGTTCGCTGGTTCATAGTCCTTGCTGACTGAAACTGCGCATTATGCAGTTCTAGTCTCGGCATGTCAGGATGGACTGTGCATTGCACAGTTCCAGTAGTCAGTCAACCTCCTGACAACCCAGACTGTGCCTTGTGCAGTTTTGGCAGTTAGTCTCCCAGCCTCCCGGTGAAAATTGTGTAATCTTCCCAGTCAGTCACCCGGGTATGTTGCCTGTCAGTCCTCACAGTTGTTTTGGTTTTCAACTGGTGGATTGATTTCCATGAGTGTCGCTATGTCTTCAGGTATCACAGGTGTTTTTTTGTCTCTCAGCACTACAGGTAGAATGGCTTCCAAGAGAGTAGGGTCAAAGGACACCGTCGAGAGCCCAACTGGAGATGTAGTTGAACAAGTGTCTATGGGCTTGCCTATCTACGAAGACACCAAGTTGTTCATAGACAAAGTTATCAAGATGAAATGGAAGGACATCAATGATACATTCTCAGGCACATTTGATGAAAATATGGAAGATCGCAGGGTCTATGTCAACATTCACAAGTCTGGATTGTACCGGATTACATCTAGGTATCTTGCATTTCCATACGTCGACATGATCCACTGGATTGTCTCGCATATTGATCCCAAGACAATGGTGTTGTGCAGTACCAGTGGAACACAACTTTCTACCTTAGGGGCGAAGGACTTTCAGGAGATGTATCATTTTCCACTGCTGGTGATCATCATGGAGAAACCCTTCAGTAGACCTAGCAGTAGTGCAAACTCAAGAGATATCTTGAAGAGCCGGGTGAAAGAGCCAACCAAGTTTAGGAAAACACCCAGCCAGGTTTACAAGATGAATATAATGTAGAAGGCATATCAGTACTTGGTCATCTTTTCATGCCACTCATATGGCCAAGAGAGCATAGAGACCTTCCCGCAGAGTTGGGTGATTACGTTGGACCAACTGGCCAACAAAGGAAGACCTTGCAACTGGTCCAACATGTTGGCTCTCAGGTTGAAGGAACAGGTGACAGAAGCCTAACATCTACCCAATTGTTGGCAAGAACAAATATAAATGTCTGCTTACATACTGGATCCAGTCTGTGCCTATCAGTATTTCCCAGGCTTGGGTTGGGCATGGACACCTTCGGAAACCTCTGTGCACATGTATTGTAGATTTTTATCCGAATGTAGCTTCCTTGGAGTTATCATACAGTTGTTATACCACTTTGTCACCTCGGTGTACAAAATGACATATGAGCAAGATCCACCTTGCATGTTGTAGGCAGCGATGGAGGCATTGATCGACATATCATATTGGTATGCCTCACCCTTTGGCACCTTCATACAGATGTACAACACGGAGAAGGATCCGCATGTTTTACCAAAGTTTTCCATGGACAAGCTCATCATGCAAGAAGTGTCATATCACATCTCAATAGGGTTGTTAGCTAGATTGCATAGGAAGAAGAAGGAACCTTGGCCCATTCTTCCTTTGCAGATTGGGTTGTATGAGATACAGAATATCAAGCATGATGAGGTCGAGATGGAGGAATTCAAAAGATTCACCCTTGGCACTAGAATTTTCAATCCGTATGACCTGCATTTCTTAGTGAAGGACCACTGTATGAGAGTGAAACATCCTTGGATCCACGGGATGTGTCATTGGCCTGAGGAAGACCCATGGAGATACCGTTATCACTCCTTCAGGCTCAATGAACCGGTCGACATAGCTGTAGAGTGGTTAGCAAAGCAGAGGGAAGTAACATCTAAAATAGAAGCATAAAAAATAGCAGCAGAGGGTAGCAGACCTGCACGTGAAAAAGGCAAAAAAAGGGTTGTTGACAGTGCAAAGGCAAAGAAAAGCTGCAAGTTCAAAGCAGATCCACTTGTGTTGAAAGTAGCTTTCAAAATTGAGGCTAAGAGGTGACAGCACGATAGGAGGATCATGCAAAGGCAAAGATAGAAACAGAGGATGGAGGAAATAGAAAAGGAATTGCAGGAGTTGAAGCAACAACTAGGGGTACAATAGGAGCTGCGCAAAAGAGAGAAGGAAGCGCAACAGGGACAGGTACAGTAGGAGGCGCAACATGGAAATATTCATGAAATTGTGCCCATACAGGTTATAAACTCATCCAAGTAGTTGGCACATAAAAGACATGGTGAGCAGTCGTTTCAGTAGGACTTAGCTCAAGAGATTGAACAAATGCTATAACAGATGGACAAATATATGGTTCAAGCAGAGTCAGATAAGGATATTGAACTCATGCCTCAAAACCAAGAGGTCACCACATTGGATTCACCAGATCTGGAAGCAGAGAAAGTTCAAAGCGATCAAGGAGGTACAGGGATCCTTGAAGACAATTCAGAGGCGGAGATGCACAACATATCTTTTGTCGAGTCACAACACAGACTTGTGCAGCTGCGCAGAGTGCCCACTTCGGATGTTCACATATCTCCTGCTCAGTTTGAAGAATAAGTTATCGTATCTAATGTGCACAAGCATCTAGCAGAAATGGCCAATGCTACCGTAGCATATGACGAAGACACCAGCTTGAGTGTTCGATTCTTGATAACAGAGAACGAGCACATGGCTAAGAGGTTACAAGCGACCAAGCAGGGAGGAGAACAGGTTACAACATCCGCCAGAGCAGATTTGAGGAGGGTGATACTAAATGAAGTATCATCTCTCGAGATAGTCATGTGGACGTTGTACTCCAGATTCGTCATCGTGCATAAGTCAGTTGTCCATCTCAACGATTGGTAGAAGCGTTGTGCTAGGAGAGCGTGCATCTTGTCAAATATGCACACTGCTGTTGATCACATGCAAAAATGGACAATGACGTACAAAGGAGCCCCATTACGATTGCCAAAGATGATGAATCTAAAGGCGAAAGAGTTGAAGGTACACATCTGAAGTCAAATCCAGAACTACAAGGAACTCCCGCAGCTCATCACCAATTTGCAGGCTTCACATGTACAGGTGCTTAGAAGCATGGATGTCATTGTGCACACACACGCAATCCCATCTATTAGCACACTCACCAAGGAGAAGTCAAAGAACCAAGTCTGACTAGAGATGGACATGTACTTTGATGAGTTGATGCACGTAGCCACCAACGGAGACTTGGAGATCAGCGCAGACACTATGCATCATTATGTTGTTGGTCCTACTGCACTCAAGACTATGATGCCCATTTTATCGAGAAAGTTGGACAGAGGTGCCAAATCAGTGTACCCGGATGCAACAGAGGCAAGAGTTTGCTTTCAGCAGGATGCAACTATTGAACACGTGGACACCATAACAGACTACCAATCTTGGCATCAGTTCGCCATTGTTGATCATCATGAGGATGTCAAAGAGTTGGTCTTCCCACAACTGTCTGAGTCTTAGCGATATATTTCATGGCTTTCTCAAGCCTATTTTGTCTCACATGGGTACATGTGCAGATTTTAATGTAACATGTTGTAACAGTGAAAGACCAAGTGTCGATAGTAGAGTGTAATAGTCATGTAGTAGTTGAAGAGTCATTAGGGTAGGTGAAGTGTCACAAAGGGGAATGCCAAGGGTCAACCCACCCTTTGTTATTTATAGAACCTCATAACTCATTGTACATGCTTTTGGAAGCCAAGATTCCTATAGGTGTATCTTAGAGAAAGATTGGAGTGTGTTGTAACAAGCCTTGGCTTCTCCATAGTGCAGCGCTAGTATATCTCTTTGGAGGAGCAAGCGTCAGTGACTGTGACGTTCCGCTGTTGGGACTAGTGGTTGGTCATGGTTGTATGTATGATTGGATCTTTCACTTTCTTAATATAACATAGCCAACACGTTTGATGCATATGTTGTTATTTTAGTTCAGCTATCTTGGTTACTCTAATGATATATGAAGTTGTTGTTTATGCATGTATGTATGGGCTTTTCTGTATATGTTTGTATGAATCTTATTGAAATGTGATGTTGGTATAACCATCACTTTGGATCATTGGCTAACCTACTTTCGAGCTTGTGATGTCTTGCTTCTCATGTGTTCCCTTTCAAGCTGCGTGCTACCACAAGTTTCTAAGGGGTGCACTCATGCCCCCGTTCTGTATGTTAGAGCCATTCATGCACCTTCCTTGACTTGCTACATATGTCACACTATTGCCACCAACAAGGAAATCTTACTCACCTCTATGCGCAATCACAGTCAAGGTGATATCGTACTACCCACTACTGGGACTCCTACACTAAACAGTCTAAGGTCTAGTTGGGACTTCTTATCAGGGAGATCCCCTGACATGTTGGCGGGTCCAACACCGTCAACATTTCTAGCGCTAGAAGGAGGGCTAGGTGACAAGGTAAGCCCTCACATCCTGTTTTGAATCTTCACTCATCTGTCATGGATATTGTTAGACTCATCCCTCCGCGATGCCTATCTAATTCTCAACCTGTCGACATCACGAGGGATTTTTATGATCTCTTGTCGGAATTCATGTACAATGGTGAAGATGAAGTGGCCTGGCCTGAGTACTTACATGACTTCCTTGCATTCTTGGAGGATGCAGATGAGTTTGATGAAGTCAAGGATAACTTGATGCTTTCACACACACTTCACGAATCCCCGGAACAATGGTGTCGCAACCTGTCTCATGGTTGCGTGCGCTCATTTAAGCAGTTCAATGATCTAATTGAATCTACTTTCCAACATTTTGATCTTGAACCTCTTGAAAAAAACATGTTAAAACAACGAAAGACTCTGCATGAATCGACTGTGGATTTTTGGCAGTGCTTCCGTGTACTTCAATTTGAAGCTTTGAAAAACCAGATAAAATTCCAATATCTTTGGGACATATTCGAATATTGCCTTCACAAATCATTCTATCCCAAGATGAAGTTGAAGTTCAAACCCCGTTTAGCATACTTCGGTGATGGAGCTACACAATCACAGACAGATATAGTCGCTGTCACAAGTGGTTGTCCTCCTTCCCCTCATCAAACATCTCCACCACCACATAGTGATGTGGTAGAACACACACACATGTCTGTTTGACTATCATATGCTCCCAGCATCACTTTTTCTCAATTTTCATGCAGATTTGGTTGCGAAGCCCATGGGTTGTCACATGCATTTGTTACGTCAGCCTTCGTCTTCGCGTTTTGCTGATCCTCTAGATTGAATTGTCTTGTGTTCTTCCGTTCCAGACTCTACACATGTTATGAATGAGGATCAAGCCACCAACGAAGTTGGTATTGCAGAACCAACCTGCATTTTCATTTATGATGAGTATGACTGGGAACCTGAGCATCAACCCACGATGAATGATAAGCTCCTTGTGTACACGCCTCCTTCACTTTTTCCTGACATATTGGTGATTTTTCTATCTCTGATTTTCCTTGTGTAAATCCATCCACAGATTCATCTATTGTTGATCATTCGCAGAACACACCCGATGTCAGTCCATCATTCGGCAATGGAGAGGACAAATTATTCATTGAAAATCCACTTGATTTTTCATCTACTTTTTTCAGAAACACAGAGGGTGAACATTCTTGCTTCTCATCTACCCCTCTTTGATTTATCTAATCATGAGGATGCCAATGAACTCATTGATT
The DNA here is from genome assembly GCA_031772625.1 of Pinus tabuliformis. NCBI lineage: Eukaryota > Viridiplantae > Streptophyta > Pinopsida > Pinales > Pinaceae > Pinus > Pinus tabuliformis. The sequence continues at coordinate 80,027,558 of CM062817.1, forward strand.
TTTTTGATTGTGGTTGTCATGATATATTTACTCCCATATTTGATTACGATGTTGATTCTATCATTGTTGATTTTTCAAAGCCACCTCTTTATGATGATCTATCTTTCGATGAAGTCAAAACCCCACACATTGTCAAGGAACTTTAGCCCGAGCTGATGGTTATGTTAGACCCTCGCTATCCTGAGGTTAGTTTCACTTCCGACCAGGAAATTTTTGAAACACCCAAGGCTCCTCATCACTCATTTGTATGCATTGAAGATCAATCCAACACACAGATTTCGCTTCCTCCACTCGAACTACATCATCCCATCGCTCATGCATTGGAGGAATCTTACAAAGCAAGCACACTTTCGCAACACAAGTTGTCTATGTTTCTCACGTTTGCGTGCATGTCACAGTTAAGAGAATGCATATGCTTAACATCTGCACACATTTTATCACAACACCATGAAAATTACACAGAGTGCATATCACACACTTTCACTTTTTTCTTTTCTGTGGACACATTTAAACTCGAAGTGTGTTTGTCTTCATTGTTATATCTTTCATGTTTGTCGGTTCACCTAACTATGTTGTTCACAAACCATGCCTTCACCAACATGGGTCGACTAATGCATCGATGGATGCATTGGAAATATCACTTAACGTGAGCAGACCCATGCACCGTTAGCTTAGGAGTAGGAGTAGTGTTTGCTTTTGTCTTTTTTTCTTGCATGCATGTTTTCTTTCTTGCTTTGTTTTTTTGTTTGATTGCTTTCTTTCTTTTCTTTCACATTTTCTTCTGCTCTTTGTTTTGTTATGTTCTGTTTAATTGTTTGTGTTCGTAGGATAGTTTCGGATGAAGCCGTGTGTGACTCTTGAAACAAGCAGGGTAAAGTACAAGAGGACTTGTGCAGTTATCAATACTTGGTTATTTGTTGTCTTGTCTCTTTATGTAGAACTTGTTGTCTTCATTCAATGATACACCAATGGAAAATATGTTCTATTCGAAGTGAACCTTGGTGAAAACACAACACTTGTGTGCTAACTAGTATCACCTACTCTAGTCGGTTGTTTTTGGGTTAACCCTTATCAGCTCAGTCAAGTAGAGTAAGGTGAGGGGGAAAACCTTAACAAGTATGTCAGAGGTATATACAAAATACTTATCTGAAGGAACAAACTCTTCTTCTCTCAATAAGTCAGGACCCCTCTTCCACCTCTAAAATAAATAAGTGCTATGCACAGTTCTTGAAAAATGAAAAATGAAAAACTGAAAATGTGAAAATTTTGAAAAAAATGAATACGACGAAAGAAGAGAAAGGCTTCATGCGCAGAGAGGTGATGCAAGTAACTCCGCCGGGGTACTAACCATGCTCACTCATAGCAGAGCGATGCTTGTGTTCTTGCACGACGCCGTCGGGGTATTGTCCAGGCCTGCTGGCAACGAAGAAACACCAGAGATGAAACTTAAACTTTGAGTATAATATTGCTTGTGTACCAATATACCCCTCATCCCCAATCGAAACAAATTTGTTGACTTGGCTTGGAATGTGTGCTGACAAACCAAGAGCATGATAGGTGCTACATATTTCAATCAAGCTAATGTGGAAACCAAGATGATCTAAGAACTTCACAATACTTTCGGAGGAGTTAGAATTGCTTTTCTTGAAACAAGGTCCATTCAGAGAGCTGGAGTTCTACCAGTGTGTTGCCAGGTGTTGTAGCAGCTACAACCACGCTCCAAATTTTTCCTTACCTTCGTTTTAGAGCCTCCCTACCTACCATCCTCAGCAGCATGTCTTGCATTGTCTAAGTACATAAGCTTCAGCTGATTTTCAGTGGCCTACCAGCCTATGCATGTCAACTTGTTTATTTCCCACCCGCAGGCTGACATTCCAGACTTAGCCATTTTTGGTTGAGATGCTCACCTAGGAAATTGCACAATTTTGGAGGGGAATTAGCCTTCCCTCTAGAAATTGCATAATCCATTTGGGCTACCTGCTATGCTCCATAAATGTGCAACCTAGTCAGGTAGCCTTCCCTCTTAAAAATGCGGAATTCAGCCCAACATTAGGCTTCATCTAAAAAAATGCATAATTCTAACTGACAGCGAGGGCTTCAGTCCAAAAGTTACACAATGCATGAGGGACAACCGACTTCCTCAACGTAGAAACTGCGCAATTGTCATTCCCAGATTTGCAAGCTATTGCATGTGCTCCCAGGTTGACTGGTTCCTCCAGGACTGAGTAATCTTGATTTTCATGCATGGGGTTCTTTTCCCTAAAAGAGAAAAAAGAAAAAATCATCCCGAGATTTAGGGATATATTTTTAGCAGCTACAGGTTACATGCAAAAGTCATTTTGGAAACCTCCCACCAAGTGTCACTTTTTCCTAGATTTGTGGCATGCACGTCATAAGCTTTGAACTTATGAAACTTATTTATTTGATGCTTCAGAGCTCATTCCTCACATTGATCTTGGAGCTTTGACATCCCACATCACATCTAGGAGCATTCGACACATTCAACTAAGCTTTTTCCGGGTAAGTCTGCTTTTCATTTCTTTTGTTCCTTTTCTGTCACTTTTTGTATTTCACTTTGTGTGAATATTGTTTGCTTGGTTTTGTTGAATGTCTGCTGTCGTTTTAATGCATGTTAGCTTGTAGAAGCATTGTTTCAAGTTTTTCATTGCATCTCACTATTGTCACATGCATGACATTGTTTCTGCACTAACGGTCGTCGTTGCGGCTACTCGCTTCACACACATGCTTGTTTTTCCATTTTCTGAATCTTGCACTCACTATTTGCATGCATGATCATTCACTCTTTTTTTCACTCAGCTTCGCGATGCATTCAGAACTTTTCATGTTTTCAATCGCCCATCGTCGAGTCTGGGCTATCTTAGCCCGGACCTTGCCTTGCCTAGCTAGTAATGTACATTTTTGAGAGTGAAGGCTTTGCCTTCCAGAAATTGTGCAAAGATGGCCCAACACTGACCTCCAAGCTCGCTCTGCACAATTCTGAGAGGCAATGCCTCGCTAGCCCCAGAAACTGCATAAATGTATCTTATTGGTTCACAGTCCTTGCTGACTGAAATTGCGCATTGTGCAGTTCCATTCTCAGCATTCCAGGATGGACTGTGCATTGCGTAGTTCCAACAGCCAGTCAACCTCCTAACAGCCTGTGTTGAAAAATGTGCAACAAGAAATGCTAAATTTAGGAATTGCTAAAAATAGCAGTTTGGCCAATGAGAATTCTGGCCACCTTGGGTGAGAGGTGAAACTGCTAAAAATAACATTTTATAAAAATAGCATTTTTGGGTCCCTTCCTATTTATAGCAGTCCCTGGTCTATCTATAGGAAGTAAATTCGAATTTGATCTTACCAGCAGTTTGGAATATTAATTAATTAATTCTCCATGAGTTAATTAGTTAAGGAAAAGCAAACTTGAAGTCTTTGTGAGAACATGCAATTATTTCTCCACTAATTGGGGAATTTGTCCTTGATTTGCTCCACTGATTGAGGAATTAAGGATGAGTTCTATATTGAGAGGATCAGTTGACTTAGTTTAACTTAGTCAAGTTTAGTTAGATTAATTTAACAAGTTGTTAAATAAATGAGATATAGTTTCATGATGCTTGCATGCATGTGACAACTATTATTTTCAGATAATTGTGTACTCACTCATGGATAACTGATGCATGTCAGTTCAGACAGAGACCCAGTTGAGATCAGAGAAGGGATAGTGTACTATCAGTTGGATGAATATTTTTCCTATAAAGGAAGCTCATCCATGATGAGGATTCATCTCCTTTAGGTTTGTGTAGTTATTTCAGAGGTCAGTGTTGTGTGTGAGGTGAGAATCACATAGGTTGCAGTTGGAGGACCCAAGAAAAATTATGCATAGAAATAGGAGGCTTGGAGGATAGAGGAGAAGGTTTGTGAGAAGCCTTTGACTATCTATGATCAACAGAGGGATTGTACTGAGAGTTGGATAACTTCCAAGCTAAGGCTTTGTGTAATCCGGACATATTTCCACTTGTATGATAATACAGAGATGGGGTTTTAGGCTAGTGCTTTCCCCTAGTTATATCTTCTGTGTTATGTGTGTTTGATTTCTCCATATTAGTTATAAGTGTTCTTATTGATGTTGCTCATGGTTGATTAAGTGTTTTGCTTTAGTACATTGCATTACTAGGTGATCTACAGGTAGAAAATTTCTACATGGTATCGGAGCTAGCTAATCTGTAGAAAAGTTCTACATGGTATCTGAGCTAGCTGATTTGTAGAAAAATTCTGCAAAATTCTACATGGTATCAGAGCACAGGTGATCAAGGATGAACAATATACAAGAAGAGGATATTTCAAAGTTTTGAGTTTTGGGTCGAGAGTTTGTAGAGAAGATGTCAAAATTTCTATACAACATTTTTAGAAACAAATAGCATATTTGGATTCCTTGCAGAAAAATACCCAAAATCAAAAAAAAAAAAAAAATCAGCTGAATCGGAGTTCGGATGAGGGAGATATCGCCGATTTAAAATCAGCTCTTTTTCTAGAAAATTTTGTGACGATGGGAAAGTGGAAATAGATTGGGGTGCTAGCCAAGACCTTGTATGCACTTGAGGTACAAGATGCATGCAAAGCCTTGAGGAGCAAGGAAAAGGTTAGATACTTGGTGGTTGAGAGGGAGAGTAAATTACCTCTCAACATGCACAGCCAAAAGAAGTCTCAGACAATTCTGGAGGAGCCACGATTGGTGCAACAACTTCAGGAGGTTGTGGAGCAGCCACAATAGGGGAAGCTGAGAGGAGATCGAGTAGAGACATATACTCATGCAGAGACATCCAGTAGGGGGAAACTTCGAGCCAGGTGGGCAGAGGGATCACATGTAGGCATACCTCCAAGTAGGAGGTGGGGCGATGTGGAGTGATCGTCCCAAGGAGGAGGGCAGGATCCTTGAGGTACCCAACCTCTTTGATTCGACTTTGCTATGGGAGCCCCGATGATGAGTAGTAGAACTAACTGATTGGGTAGAGACAAATGCAGATGGAGCAGCAGAGAGAGCTACAGTGCAGGGAATCCTAGGACAACGCAGAGCATGCAGGCTGCGGCAATGCGAGAGGCACAAGTGTGTTGCACAGTGCAGGGTAGCACAGAGAAGGGTGCAACGGTGTGATATGCATGGAGATGTTGCAGTAGCGCAGAGGTTAGAAAGGGAGCAATTGTCAATAGCAGGTAGAGCTTCAGCATTAGAGTATGTTTCTAGCCCAACAGAGAGGTCAGTTGGGAGCTTTTTTGTTCCAAGTGTTGCTGGAGCAACCGCACTTGGTATATGTGTTGCATGTAGAACATTCCAGAGTTATAGGATCGGGTTCGAGAGGAAGCCTTTCTTGTTGAGAGGGAGTGTTGAAAAATGTGCAACAAGAAATGCTAAATTTAGGAATTGCTAAAAATAGCACTGCTAAGAATAGAATGTCTAAAAATAGCAGTTTGGCCAATGAGCATTTTCGCCACTTTAGGTGAGAGGTGAAACTGCTAAAAATAACATCTTCTAAAAATAGCATTTCTTGGTACCTTCTTGTTTATAACAGTCCCTAATCTATCTATAGGAAGTAAATTCGAATTTGATCTTACCAGCAGTTTGGAATATTAATTAATTAATTCTCCATGAGTTAATTAGTTAAGGAAAAGCAAACTTGAAGTCTTTGTGAGAACATGCAATTATTTCTCCACTAATTGGGGAATGTGTCCTTGATTTGCTCCACTGATTGAGGAATTAAGGATGAGTTCTATATTGAGAAGATCAGTTGACTTAGTTTATCTTAGTCAAGTTCAATTAGATCAATTTAACAAGTTGTTAAATTAATGAGATATAGTTTGTTGATGCTTGCTGTTATAGACATTTTTGGGCACTGAAAACCCAATCATAAATGTCCATAAACCAAGGGATCCTAAGTCCCTAAAGGTGTTGTTCCAACCCATAAAAGAACAAGGTTAACTGATTACAACATCTCCCAGAAGTTCTCCATGAAAAACTACTCAGAACTGGTCAAAACTGGACCATTTCACCTGCTCCATGGTCAAAGTGCATTGCATCCCACCTGCCTACACACAGTAGGTGCGATGCATGTTGAAAAGCCCTTCTATGGGGTGCGATGGGCGAGAGTGGACAAATGGCAGGGTCAATCCGCAAGGTGGAGGAGCATGGAATCTTCCAGAAACTTCTCCTATGACACTTGCCTCTCTGCATTCGCCCAGGGATGAGTAAGAGATCATCAATCTCCAAGTGGAATCAAGAACTATCAGAGAGAGGACACTAATCAAATCTCAAAAGCTGACTCACCCCCCTTTGCAAACATCTATATATAGATCCCTCATCCCAGAGATCCGGAGGCTGGAATTTTGTATCTTGTAAGGAAGTGTTGTTGGTTTTTTGGGTGCAACATCACAGTGTTTGGCGATCTAAGCTTTTCATGAGGTGAAGAAGGGCTTCTTGCTGAGAGGATGATGCTGGGTCAGAACAATTGGTTGTAATCCTCTTTGCTCTTTCTTGATTATCAATAAAGCTATTCAAGTTTTCCTCCACATTATTGTATGATTGATGTTATATGCATTTGTGTGGTCAATATATATCTGGTCCTATATTTTTTATGATAATAGATCTATGTTCTTGGATAGTGTTGTGCTGCTTTGATTCTATAGGTGCTCTTTGAAGCTGGGTAGACGAGGAAGCAAGTGGCGAAGACCTATCAGAAGGGAGAGGAATCGAGCAGGGAACCAAGCGCAAGACAGAGTTTGGTCTCCTTATTCCTCTCTTATCCATTTCTCATAAGAAAATGAAAGTAGCTTTTAGTTTGTTTGTTTCTAAAGTAGCTACCAGCCTTAGTGGGACTAGCAGCTCTGCATAGACACTAGTTTTCCCGATAACAAAATGGCAACTCCACTGGGGAGCGAATAGATTATTTGTTTATCTACATTTGTTTACTTTATAAACTTACAGATGGAGCCTGAAGTCAAGCCAGCTAGCCTTCGAACTGCATTTGCTATGCAAGTGCAAAGTAGATCAATGTTGCTTCAGTCTATCTCCAAGTTTTGTTTATGAATTAAACGATTGATTTACAAGCTCTCTAATTGCCCTTGTGGTGGCTCTAGTAACCTCTTTAGATCTACCCTTGTGATTTATTTACTGATCACCACTTGCTCGGCCTAAATCCATGAACTAAGCTGCAAACTGTGACCCGGAACCCAGCTAAAGTCTCATCCCTGGTCCATCGCACTGTGTCTTCTCTGAAACCTGAATGCATCACACTTCCTGAGTGTAGTAGGTGCGTTGCATTTTAGTTTCCCTGTGCTACAGGTGCGCTGATCAGACCTCTTCTGCTCTTAGATTTTGGCTTCTGTGTTCATTCTTTTCAGCTCTATTTAGGATTTTTGTTGCCTGTAGTCAGTACACCTCTGTTTGAAACCCCTTTCCTTGCCGTTATTCCGCCTCCATTGTGCAAAGAACTGTAAATGTTTTTGTGTATTTTTGAGTCATTTTCAGTTCTCCTTAACAAAGAAGTAGCGTAATTGAACTGTCGTTTCTTGATTTGAAAGTGTCGCAAGTGTCATTTTCACTCATAGAAGAGAATATGATTGTTCTTGGTAGTCGATTAAACTGTTACTCTTGTATTTTATTTGAATTGGTAGCTTTTCAAGTGTTGAAAGCAAGTTTTCAATTCCGAATAGCAAAGTGTCATCATTGTCCTCATTTTGTTTTGAAAAGAAGCTTGTTAGTAATTGTTCTTTGAAAAATAATTCAGATTTGCGCTTAGCTTTCTTTTTATCATCCACAGATTAAGAAGGCTGAAAACAAATACATGCATGTGCGTTTTCATTTAGACTGTTTGTTGGTTTGATTTAGGACAAGTGCATATAGTGTGTGCTCTCTACTCTTTGTTGAAAGAAAATCATCTCTCTTTCCTTAGTAGCTAGGATTTTCATTGCAAAAAGAAGATTAAACAACTGTTTATCATCTTAGATTACATTTTAGGAATTGTACATCTACATCACGCGGTGAACCTGAAAGGAAAATTTCTTAAGCAAGATCAACTATAAAATAAATTTAATGAATCTAAAAATGCTTTGGAACCTAATGCACAACATCTAGAAGTCTAGGCTAGAGATGTATTCTGGCGTCACAAAGCCTGGTAACTGTTGTTTTCACTATTGGTTGGGTGATTCCTCCACTTTGAGATGACAAGTGCCAGTACGGACTTGTGCTCCCACGTACCGTCGAGTATATTTTGGGAGACCACAATAGGCTTTATCCTTTATCCATAGGAAGCCGTGTCTGTCACCCTATCGATCACAATGCACTGAACACAACATTCAGGAAGATTGACTACCATACCGTAAAAAGTATTTTGCAGTTTTACGATTGGTTTGGTAATCCCTCTGCCTAGATTTCCAGAGCAGTCCCTTTCGTTCCTTTTTAGACTCCTTAACGGAAAAGGCCCATCTGAGCACTTGTCACTTCAGGCTCATTAAAAATCGAAGGCGACTAGAGTCATCTTTTGTTTTTTCTCGACTCTTAAAATTTGAAAAAACAAGTTGTGTCAAAGCGTCTAAAATTTATTTTAAATGGAATAAACATCACCTTTCCTACGTTGGTCTTAGGTTGAGAAAAATGGAGTCCACCAACCAAGGAGTTCCCCTTGGAGGAAATCTAGTCGCTTCTCCTCTTGGGGAGATGTCGGTGCACCCCATATGGCCACATTGTCTCTTCCAAGATTGACAATCGGCTTGCCCGTATGGCTCTTCTCAACTTCTGTTGTTTAGAACACCGTGATTCCTGAACAATCAAGTCAGCAACTAAACGAGACCAGAGTTACCCCCCTAACCTCTACTTCTTCTAATTCTTCCTCTCCTCCTTCATCTTCGCTTGATGAAGCTGGTAAAGCCAAAAATCAAGTAACTGAGAAGAAGAAGGAGAATAAGAAGAAAGAGAAGAAGAAGAAGGAGCCAAAGGTGAAAAGGGGCAACCAAGCATCGTCTAGCAAAAATCCACACACTGCACCAACCAGGCCTAAATCTCCATGTGTCATTTGCAAAGGAGACCACTATCATCGAGATTGTCCCTGCATCCCTCGGATCTTAAGGGACTGGTCTCCTCGTTTGCACAATTCGGTGTCATCAACCTCTGACAATCATGTTGAGCACACACCGTCAACTAGTGAAAGTGAAGCCCCTGGACAAAAAGGAAAATATAAATTTCCTTGTAAATTGTGTGAAGGCGATCACGCCGTCCACCGTTGTCCCTTCTTAGACGAGGCTAAAAGAATTTTGGATGACCATCCGGTTTCACCGTTACGACTTCCTCCTGGATATAAGAAACTCTTGCCGAGTCCGTCACTAGTTGAAAATCTAGCTGGCACGCCCTTGTGGTCGGCCGAAGCGTCTTTCATTGAAGATAAACCATCTGAATCCACACCAGACGAAAGTCAAAAGGTCGAGGCGGCAGTTGACCCGGTCTTGCCTTCAGAGGACCAATCTTCAGATGATATAGTCACCGAAGAGAACAAGAACGACACCGTTCAAATTCTCTTCGTAAGCACAGACTCCGATGAACATGGGGGTGGTCTACCCGTTCCTTTACCGCAGGAAGGAAGTTCATCAGAGTCATATCCGACCGTCTATTCGGTCCCACCTCCAAGCAACCTGGTTGTTTCCTTTGACTAGAATCTACTAGGCAGACCCTGTTTACCGGCTAGTGTACCATTTCGAATCATTGCTCAAATATATAGAATGGTCATGGCTGGTACTATCATAGATGAAGGGGCTTATGTGAGTATCCTTTCCTCAACTGCTTGGAAAGCGCTTGGTTCGCCATCGCTTTTGCCTGAGATGAGAAATCTATCAGGCTTTGACAAAGGAACCAGTCGACCGTTAGGGATCCTTCCCGATGTGCTGATAACGTTGAGAAGGAAAACCGTTCACATGAACGTAATGGTAGTCCAAGGACCCCTGGATTATAATATACTCTTTGGATGGGACTATATTTATTGCATGGGAGTCGTCGTCTCCTCACTCTTTAGAGTAATGTGTTTTCCGCACGAAGGAAGAGTGGTCAAGCTCGTAGACTAGCTTTCATTTCCCAGTTCACACATAGAAAATAGTCATATACCAACCCTGAATGGTCTTTTCATGCAAGGAATGTCTCATCAATCCCTAGTCCGTGCTCCCAATGAGTGCGAGTGATTCGGAGGACATGACCGAAACCCAGGGGGCATGCACCTTGGTCTGCTTCGGCGAGAAAACCTTGGGTATAGGGTAGGTTTCCGCGGAGGATATATGAATAGTCTGACACACCCGTCCGTTTAGGAAAATGGGAGTAGGCTGGAATAAGATTCCCTCATCAAAGTTATGTGAGTGGAGGCATCTGCACCACTCACCTTTGTCTATTTCGATAGACATTGCTGAGGAAGTGTTTTATCTGTGACATAGATAGAGCAATCTTTGGTAACCTGGAAATTTTTCGCTATACTTGGGGGCATGCAAACCTTTTGGCATGCAAGCGTAGAGCGATCATTTATTTTTTAAATTTATAGGTCCTCTAACCCTTTAAACTCATAGGATTGGTCGTTTCCTAACTTGCATAAAGAAAGGATCCAGAGCAAAGCTTTGTAAGGTGCAAGCTCCACAAAAATGGCATCTTAGATGAGACATCCTTATTATATGACTGGATCGAGCAGTTTTAACGTGGAATTCAAGCTCGTTAAAAAGTAAACATAAGCAATGAGCAAGTGTTCCCCCCAGCATTTAAGATCATTAAAAAATGAACCAATTTCCAATAAATAACCATCGTGAATGTATTATCATCAGTCTTTGAAGCCTTGGTCGTGTTCTTATCATCACCTCCACTCTGTATTGGCCGATCATTCACCTCCACTTGATTGTTTACCGCTTTTGAGGAACAGCTGCGAAGAGTGATCCTGTTAGCCATCCTTGTGACACTGCCGTGATTGGAAAATTCCAAACCTTACCTGGAATCAGCTGCTACCCAAATCTATCACTCGTTCCTCAAAAATGAGTCTCCTTTAAGCTCTTTTCAACTGACTCGTAAAAAATGAAAATATTGTCGAGCCATTGGCCTCTCCAACTCGTTAAAGGGATCGAAAGTGTTATCCCTCCTTTAGATTTTAATCTTTTTGGACCTGAGGGATTATTACACAAAAATATCGAGCGCTTTTTTTGTTCGGCTCGTTAAAATTACCGAACATTCATCCCTTTTGTATTATTTTATACTTTTTCGGACTTAAGGGATTAGATGACGAAAAAGAATTTTTGGAGTTTCCTTTACGTCCCTTTTCAGACTCTCGAAAATTGAAAAGGACCGAGTTATCTTTGTCGTTAAACTCGTTAAAACTGAATAGCGACAAACTTGTCCATAACAGACAAGAACGAGTTTCACTATCGCTAGGCTCATTAAAACATAGCGATAGGTTTGCCCGAAGGGAAAATTATAGAACAAGCATATGTTATCCTCCTCAAGCTTGACAAAAATAAAGAGGTACTGGTCAGCAATGACTGGGGAAAAATTGGGAAGAAAACTTGAAGAAACTTTGTTGGTAGCAAGTCGCTCTTGAACATGACACTTTCACTCTGCATCTGAGTCAGGTTGGGTTGTTCCATTCACTGGTCACATCACCATGGTTCCGTCACACCATCCACATTTGGGGTTAATGCTACCAATCCATCATGTCAGTGTCGCCGATATGTTCAAGAGAAGTCGCTAAGAGAATTCACCTGTGTCTCACCCACTACAATAAATTCACGCTCCATTCTTTCATGATCGCCACCCTGAACCTTATATCACCATATTGTTTTCACCTCCATTAAAATCATTTTCTCCGTTCCGTGTCATTGATGTGGGATTCACTAAGGCCCTCCTATGACGGATCACTTCTTGTCGACATCAGCTCATTATCCAAGAAGTCGATCTAGGAACAACCCTTTCAGTACTTTGAAGCTTGCATGCCTCAATGGCAAGTTTCTCACTTCCGACGACAGGTTTACATCAATGGCCTTCGACCGAAATATTTTGCGTGGTGTTCGACGCTAAGTCCCTTATTCACACCACATGAATTGTACTATATTACCTTGAGGGTCATCATCATTATCGGGGATTCCTCTCACGCCTGTTAACATCTTACATCATTGGCTGGTAATCAGGCGATGTCTTTCCATGTTCGACTCAAGAACATCTCTCACATGGATCGACTTGTACTTTGAGTGAAGATCGAACGAGATTGAAGACCCCGGATCTAGTTTCATCCATCCGGGCTGCAATATATATTCAGGAAAATAAAAAACATCAAATGTACATCATTGCTGCACAGATGATCATCCAATCTAAGGGATGATGGCTCTACCAGAATCATCAGTCTACACTCAGACGATTGTCTGTCTCATGTACATAAAAATGAATTTATAAAGCTGAGCATGGGAATGCCCGCCTTAGCTAGATCATAAAAATATTATGAAGATAATGTATTGTATTGTATCTTATTACAGGTCACCTTCCAGCTTGAAAAACTTCGAATCCTCATGATAAAGCATTTCACCCGACATCAAAAGATTAACGACCTCATGCTTTAGGGGGCAACTGTTATAGACATTTTTGGGCACTGCAACCCCAATCATAAATGTCCATAAAACAAGGGCTCCTAAGTCCCTAAAGGTGTTGTTCCAACCCCTAAAAGAACAAGGTCAACTGATTACAGCATCTCCCAGAAGTTCTCCATGAGAAACTACTCAGAACTGGTCAAAACTGGACCATTTCACCTGCTCCATGGTCAAAGTGCGTTGCATCCCACCTGCATACACTCAGTAGGTGCGATGCATGTTGAAAATCCCTTCTATGGGGTGTGATGGGCGAGAGTGGACAAATGGCAAGGTCAATCTGCAAGGTGGAGGAGCATGGAATCTTCCAGAAACTTCCCCTGTGACACTTGCCTCTCTGCATTCGCCTAGGGATGAGTAAGAGATCATCAATCTCCAAGTGGAATCAAGAACTATCAGAGAGAGGAAACTAATCAAATCTCAAAAGTTGACTCACCCCCCTTTGCAAACATCTATATATGGATCCCTCATCCCAGAGATCTGGAGGCCGGAATTTTGTATCTTATAAGGAAGTGTTGTTGGTTTTTTGGGTGCAACATCATAGTGTTGGGTGATCTAAGCTTTTCATGAGGTGAAGAAGGGCTTCTTGCTGAGAGGATGATGCTAGGTCAGAGCAATTGGTTGTAATCCTCTTTGCTCTTTCTTGATTATCAATAAAGCTATTCAAGTTTTCCTCCACATTATTGTATGATTGATGTTATATGCATTTGTGTGGTCAATATATATCTGGTCCTATATTGTTTATGATAATAGATCTATGTTCTTGGATAGTGTTGTGTTGCTTTTATTCTACAGGTGCTCTTTGAATCTGGGTAGACGAGGAAGCAAGTGGCGAAGACCTATCAGAAGGGAGAGGAATCGAGCAAGGAACCAAGCGCAAGACAGAGGTTGGTCTCCTTATTCCTCTCTTATCTATTTCCCATAAAGGAAAACGAAAGTAGCTTTTAGTTTGTTTGTTTCTAAAGTAGCTACCAGCCTTAGTGGGACTAGCAGCTCTGCATAGACACTAGTTTTCCCGATAACACTTGCATGCATGTGACAACTATTATTTTCAGATAACTGTGTATTTACTCATGGATAGCTGATGCATGTAAGTTCAGACAGAGACCCAGTTGAGATCAGAGAAGGGACGGTGTACCACAGTTGGACGAATATTTTTCCTATAAAGGAAGCTCATCCATGATGAGGATTCATCTCCTTCAGGTTTGTGCAGTTATTTCAGAGGTCAGTGTTATGTGTGAGGTGAGAATCACACAAATTGCAGCTGGAGGACCCAAGAAAAACTGTGCATAGAAATAGGGGGCTTGGAGGGCAAAGGAGAAGTTTTGTGAGAAGCCTTTGGTTTTCTATGAGTAGCAGAGGGATTGTACTGAGAGTTGGATAGCTTCCGAGCTAAGGCTTTGTGTAATCCGAACATATTTCCACTTGTATGATAATACAAAGATGGGGTTTTAGGCTGGTGCTTTCCCCTGGTTATATCTTTTGTGTTATGTGTGTTTGATTTCTCCATATTAGTTATATGTGTTCTTATTGATGTAGCTCATGGTTGATTAAGCTTCCGCTAAATTGTTTGTAGAAGTAGATCAAGTGTTTTGCTTTAGTACATTGCATTACCAGGTGATCTACAGGTGGGAAATTTCTACATGGTATCAGAGCTAGCTAATCTGTAGAAAAGTTCTACAAGGTATCAGAGCTAGCTGATTTGTAGAAGAATTCTACAAAATTCTACAACCTAGATTGTGCCTTGTGCAATTTTGGCAGTCAGTCTCCTAGCCTCCTAGTGAAAATTGAACAATCTTCCTAGTCAGTCACCTAGGTATGTTGCATTTCAGTCCTTAAAGTTGTTTTGGTTTTCAACTGATGGATTTCTTTCCATGAGTGTTGCTATGTCTCTAGGTATCACAAGTGTTTTCCCATCTCTCAGTGCTACAGGTACAATGGCCTCCAAGAGAGCAGGGTCAAAGGACACCGTTGAGAGTGCAACTGGAGATGCAGTTGAACAAGTGTCTATGAGCTTGCCTATCTATGAAGACACCAAGTTGTTCATAGACAAAGATATCAAGATGAAATGATAGGACATCAATGATACATTCTCAGGCACATTTGAGGAAAATCTGGAAGACTTCATTTCCATGCATGGATATGATCCACTGGATTGTCTCGCATATTGATCCCGAGACAATGGTGTTGAGTAGTACTAGTGGAACACAACTTTCTACCTTCAGAGCGAAGGAATTTCAAGAGATGTATCACTTGCCACAACCGGTTATTACAATGGATAAACCCTTCAGCAGACCCAACAGTAGTGCAAACTCAAGAGATATCTTGAAGAGTTGGGTGAAAGAGCCAGCCAAGTTCAAGACAACACTTAGCTAGGTTTATAAGACGAAGATACTACGGAAGGCATATCAGTGCTTGATCATCTTTGCATGCCACTTATACGGCTAAGAGAGCATAGAGACCTTCTTGAAGAGTTGGGTGATTTCATTGGACCAAATGGCCAGGAAAGGAAGACCTTGCAACTGGTCCAACAGGTTGTCTCTAAGGTTGAAGGAACATGTGAAAGAAGCCCGACATCCACCCAAGGGTCATCAAGTGAAGATATACATGTCCGCTTACATACTGGATTCAGTTTGTTCCCATCAGTAGTTCCCAGGATTGGGTTGGGCATGGACACCTTCAGAAACCTCTGTGCACACTTATTGCAGATTGTTCTCTGAATGCAGCTTCAAGGGAGTTATCATACAGTTGCCAGACCACTTTGTCACCCCATTGTACAAAATGATATTTGAGCAGGATCCACCTTGCATGTCACAGGAAATAACGGAGGCATTGATCGACATAGAAGATTGGTATACCTCACCCCTTGGAACCTTCATATGGATATACAACACAGAGAAGGCTCCACATGTTTTACCAAATTTTTCCATGGACAAGCTCATCGTGCAAGAGGTGTCATATCACATCTCGATAGGGTTGTCAACTAGACTTCACAGGAAGAAGAAGGCACCTTGGCCGGCTCTTCCTTTTGGGATCGAGTTGTATGAGATACAGAATCTCAAGCATGTTGAGATCGAGATGGAGGAATTCAAAAGATTCACCTCTGACACCAGAAGTTTCAATTCATATGACCCACATTGCTTAGTGAAGGACCATTGTACGAGAGTGCAACATTGTTGGATCCCTGGGGCGTGTCATTGGCCTGAGGAAGACCCATGGAGATACTGTTATCACTCCTCTAGGCTCAATGAACCGATCGAAATAGTTGTAGAGTGGTTAACAAAGTAGAGGGAAGCAACATCTCAAAGAGAAACATCATCAGCAACATCAGAGGGTAGAAGACTTGCGCGTGACAAACGCAAAAGAAAGGTTGTTGACAGCGCAGAGGTAGAGAAAAGATGCAAGTTAAAAGCAAATCCGCTTGTGTTGAAAGCAGCTTTCGAAATTGAGGCGAAGAGGCAACAAAGTGACAGAAGGATGACACAAAGGTAAAGAGAGAAACAGAGGATGGAGGAAACAGAAAAGGAGTTGCATGAGTTGAAGCAGCAACTCAGGAAAGAACAACAGCTGCATAGAAGAGAGAAGGACGTGCATCTGGGACAGGTACATCAGTAGGAGAAACATGCATAGATTGACGAAACTGCGCTCATATAGGTTATAGACTCATCCAAGCAGTAGGCACAAATCAGATAGGGTGAGCAGTTGCAGGAGCAAGACTTATCTCAAGAGATTGAACAAATGCTAGAAGAGATGGACACGAATATGGTTTTTCCATAGTTAGATCAGGATTTTGACCTCATGCCTTAGAACCAAGAGGTGACCCCATTGGCTTCACCAGATCCAGAAGAAGAGAACATCCCAAGAGATCAAGGAGACACAGAGATCCTTGAAGACAATCCAGAGGCGGAGATGCACAACATATCTTTCGACGAGTCGCAACATATATTTGTGCAGTCGCGCAGAGTACCCACTCCGGATGTTCACATATCTCTTGCACAGTTTGAAGAATGAGTGATCATATTTGATGTGTGCAATCATCCAGAACCGTTGGTTGCTGCTACCATAGCATATGTCGATGCCACCAGATCGAGTGTTCGATTCTTGATAGCAGAGAATGAGCGCATGCCTAAGGAGTTACAAGCGGCCAAGAAGGGAGGAGAACATGTTACAACATCTGCCAGAGTAGAGTTGAGGAGGACTGAATGAAGTATCATCTCTCAAGATAGTCATGCAGACGTTTTACTCCAGATTCATCACCATGCATAAGTCAGTTGTCCATCTCAACGGTTGGCAGTAGCACTCTGCTAGGAGAGCACACATCTTGTCAAGTATTTACACTACTGTTGATCGCATGCAAACATGGACAATGTGGTACAAAGGAGCCCCATTACACTTTCCAAAGATAATGAAGCTGAAGGCGGTAGAGTTGAAGGCGTGCATCCAAAGTCAGATCTGGAAATATGAGGAACTCCCGCAGCTCATCACCAGTTTGTAGGCTTCAAATGCAAGAGTATTCAGAAGCATAGATGTCATTATGCGCACGCACACGATACCATCTATTGGAACACCCACTGAGGCGAAGTCAAAGAACCAAGTCTGACTGGAGTTGGACATGTACTTTAATGAGTTGATGCACGTAGCCACCAGCACAGACTTGGAGATCAACGCAGACACTATGCATCAGTGTGTTGTTGGTCTGTCTACACTCAAGACTATGATTTGCATGTTATCAGATGAGTTGGACATAGGCGCCAAATCAGTGTACCCAGATGCAACGAAGGCAAGAGTTCCCTTTGAGTAGGATGTCATCATTGAGCACGCAACACCATTACAGACTACCAAGTTTGGCATCAGTTCACCACCGTCAATCATTGCGAGGATGTCGAAGAGTTGGTCTTCCCACAACTGTCTGAGTCTTAGTGATATCTTGCATGGATTTCTCAAGCCTATTTTGTCTCACATGGGTACATGTGCAGATTTCAATGTAACATGTTGTAACAGTGAAAGACCAAGTGTTGATAGTAGAGTGTAACAATCATGTAGTAGTTGAAGAGTCATGAGGGTAGGTGAAGTGTCACAAAGGGGAATGTCAAGGATCACCCCACCCTTTGCTATTTATAGAACCTCATAACTCATTGTACAGGATTTTGGGAGCCATGCTTCCTATAGGTGTATCTTAGATAAAGCTTGGAGTGTGTTGTAACGTGCCTTAGCTTCTCCACAGTGTAGAGCTAGTATATCTCTTTGGAGGAGCAGGCGGCAATGACTGTAACGTTTCATTGTCGGGACTAGTGGTTGGTCATGGTAATTGTATGTATGATTTGATCTTTCAATTTCTTAATATAACAATGCCATCACATTTCATGCATATGTTATTGTAGTTCATCTATCTTGGTTACTCTAATGATATACGTAGTTGTTGTTTACACATGCATGTATGGACTTTTCTGTATATGTTTGTATGAATCTTATTGAAATGTGTTGTTGGTATAACCATCACTTTGGATCATTGGCTAACCTACCTTCCAGCTTGTTATGTCTTGCTGCTCGTGTGTTCCCTTTCAATCTGTGTGCTACCACAGGTTTCTAAGGGGCGCACTCATACCCCCGCTCAGTGTGTTAGAGCCATTCATGCACCTTCCTTGACTTGTTGTGCATGTCACACCCTTGCTACGAACAAGGACATCTTACTCTCCTCTATGCAACCGATGTCAAGGCGATACCATACTACCCATTTCTGGGACTCCTATACCAAACGATCTGAGGTGTAGTTGGGACTTCTTACCGGAGAGATCCCCTATCATGTTGGCAGGTCCATAATCGTTAAAAGAAACTTTGAAAGGACTATAAAAAATGTTTCTTGAACAAGGTTGTAGAAATCATCTCCAACGATATCCCACATCAACTTATAAAACTCACAAGGTGGACCATCAATACCTATTGACTTCACTTTTTTCATGGAAGAGAGAACAAAAAACATTTTTTCTTTTGTAAATTCTTTATCGATCATATCCCAATAACTGATTGAGACCTTGTGGGGAACCACTCTACAACAAGCATCTCTAGTAGAAAAAACTAATTCTAATAGATGGTAAGTAAAGAAAATATTTTGAAAATGGTTACTAAACATACCTCAAATCTCAACTAGGTTCTCCTCAACAGTTACGTCCATTTGGAAAAGACTAAGAACCTTGTCAGAAATCATTTTCTTCTTCATAAAGTCAAAGAAGAACTCTAACTCCTCATCACCTTCTTGAATCCACTACAATTGAGAATGAATTTGAGTCCCTTTGGCAATATACTCCTTCTCTTTCTACACTACACTCTAACATAATTTTGCATCCTCTTGTAGTGTAATGTTACGTAAGTCTTCCTCCAAAAGAACATGTACCTCATCCCATTGTTTTTAGGCCTCCCAAAGCTCTCTCCTACACTTTTTTTCAATAAAGCGACCCCATCCCATTATAAACTTCACAAAACAATGAATAGTCATTTCCCACCATAAAATCGAACCTCTTTCCACTTGAGGACAAGGAAGAAAATTCCAAATATTATGAACTAATGCACAAAAGTCTGGAAACTGCAAATGTGAGACATTAAGCTTGAATAGAGATGAGGATTTAGAGTCCACTACATGTCCTTTAGAATATATAATTCATAATGGGAAGGTGATTTGAACCAATAACATCGACTAAACATATATTACTAGAAAATGAGATGGCGTCCCTTGGTCCAACCTTGCATGAATTTTAGTGGAGCCTTATCTAAAATTGACCCAATTTGTAAACCATCCACTATAGTCCAACTCTTCCTTCCACTAATTTGGATAAATAATTTTCAAGGACGTTTTACACTTAGACCACGGGTGTTTCTTTACACCATTAATTACTAAATAAAATCCTCCTCCCCTATTAACATCTCATTCAACCATATTAAATTCACTACCACTAATATATTCTACAAAATAAAAAAGAGACCCGCATCCATGTCTGCATACAAGTGTGATTGAAACTAGGGTTTGGTGCATAAACAAAACAAAATCCAATCAATATCTCATGAAACAAAAGAGTGATCCACACAAATCAATTTGTTGGATCACCACTTGATTTTATAAAAACTCTACAGAGAAGGTGAAATGACTAACACCATGAATCTCCTCCCTAATTTTGATATATGGCCCATAAAGGTCCATTCCAGACACAATTCATTCAAGATAAGGGAAGTCTTGGTTTGATTGATGTGGGAACTCAAGGAAACATTTTGGTTGCTAAATGGGTAATTAGATGCTTGGAGGGTTCATCCACTTGGCAAGTGTTGATGCAACATAGATTGTTGTCAGACCAACATGTTGAAAAGGTTAGGGGTCAATTTGGTTTATGTTGTATGTTTTAACCTTGTACATAAATTTCCTGCAAATGAATTATTAAAAAATATAAAATATAAAATGACGAGAACATAAAACAAATATACACAGAGATTTTCTCCTGGATCCCAAAACTGTGACTACTAGATTTATTTTTCATTATATTCCTTTCAATGTTACAATACATATATATACATGTTGAAGCATTCATAAACCCCAATCCATTAACCCTAGATTAGAACATAAACATAGTTACCTTAACCATATCTACAAAATACCATGGCCAGAAAACCATCATGCCCAAAACCATGTGCAAAACCCATACAAAAAACCATGGGTAGGTTCTCCCACCATATTTGGGTCCACCCCCCATCCTTGGGTCCACCCAACTATTATTGGACCCGCATAATTTTTTTTTCCCCAGGGCACTGCCCAGGATCCCGTGTAGTGCAAACCCCCCAACAAGGGGGGATGTCGCTACCCCGTGACCCCCCACTGCACCCAGTGCAATGTACAGCACATGATTCTAGTCGTGGAAAGAATATAACGCATACCCAACATTCTCCCACTTGTTACTTTATTTCCACTTAGGGGGTCACAAGAGAGATTTGTCATTGGTCCAGCTGTACAACACCCATTGTTTCTCTACACCAAGAAAACTTCTCAATGATCGCAAAATTCATCAATGCATCTGCAACATTCTTCAAAGTGTTTATCTTTACCAGAAACACCTTTTTGTCCTCAACCTTATCCCTCACAAAGTGCTATTGAACATCAATGTGCTTTGTCTTCGAATGATAAGCAGGGTTCTTAGCTAAGAAAATTGCATTTTGGTTATCACAATCTATCATTATAGCTCACTGCACCAATCCCATACTTGAATATAATATCGACAGCCAAATTGCTTCCCTGCTTGCATGAGTGGTTGCTATGTATTTAACCTCTGTAGTTGAAAGTTCCACTACAAACTACCTCTTACTCATCCAACTAATTGTTCCTCCAAATAGGTTAAACACATACCCACTTGTATATCTTATTTGATCCAGATATCCAGCCCAGTCTGCATACACAAAGCCACGAATGCCTTAAAATTTATCCAATCCTGGTCTTCCTTAATAGCACAAACCATAATCACTAGTGCCACAAAAATACCAGAAAACTCGCTTCAATGTTGTCTAATGCTCCTTCCCTAGTTTCAATTAAACCTACTCAATACTCCCACTACATGTGAAATGTTTGGTCTAGTGCAAACCATTTCATACATCAGGCTACCAACTGCGCTCACATATGGAACATGGGACATGTACTCTTCCTCTTATTGTCTCTTTGGACACTGTTGAATAGATAACTTTACACATACAGGAACAGGAACCTTCACCGATTTACTATCGCAGATATTAAAACTCTACAATATTGTCTCGACGCAGTTCCTCTGGTTTAACCAAAGCTTCCTCTTTACATGTTCTCATTTAATCCATGCCCAAAATATAGTTTGCAGCACCAAGATCCTTCATGTCGAATTTGGAGGATAATTGTGTCTTCAAATTATGGATAATTTCTTTGTCATTTCGAATCAACAACATATCATCCACATACAAGACCAAATGAATAACATGGTCACTAGTTAATTTAAAATACACATAGTGATCCATTTTTCTTCTGGTGAAGCCAAGTCCTCGTACATATGTATCGAATTTCCAATACCACATACTTGGTGACTATTTTAACCCATACAAAGACATTTTTAACCTGCATACCAGTTCTTTCTTACCCTTCACCAAAAATCCCTCAGGTTTCTTCATGTAGATCTCTTCTTCCAGATTCACATGAAGAAATGTTGTCTTCACATCCATCTGTTCTAAATCTAAATCAAAAGCAACAAAAATAGATAAAAGTAATCTAATAGAAGCTAACTTGGAAATATGAGAAAGAAAATATCACCAAAATCAATTCCCGACACCTCAGAATAACCTTTTTCTACCAACTGAGCTTTGTATTTCTCCACCTTGCCTTATGCATTCATCTTCTTCTTAAACATCCATTTTCTTCCAATGGTTTTCCTTCCAGCCGACATCTCCACCAGATCCCAAGCCTCATTTTCATCCAAAGATGCCATTTCATCAACCATGGCCTCTTTCCAAAGTTTTCCATCCTTTAAATCTACTTCCTCCTTGATAGTTTTGAGATCATCATCAATAATGGATAAAGAAAAATTTGAATAGAAAGAAAATGGACCAGACCTTTTTGGCTACCTTCTCTCTCGAATTGATCTTCTCAAAATGGGAGTTTGTGGCTCTTCCTCCTCTGATTCTTGTTCTATTGTAGAGTTTGATTCTTCCTCCTTTATTTCAAACTATATCTTCTCAAGTTCCTTTGGTAGGACTTCATGTTTAATAACATATTTCATCTCTCTAAAAACCACATCTCAATTGTACACAACGTTCCTTGTTTTTGGGTTCCAAAGCTTATAATCTTTTAAACCATCCTTATACCCAATAAAGATACACATTTCATATTTACTATCCAACATGGTTATTTTCTCCTTTTCAACATGTACATATGCATCATGACCAAATACCCTCAGATGTGAAAGAGAGGGTTTCTTGCTAGTCCATACCTCATGTGGATTCTTATCGCCCAACACTGATGAAGGTGATCTGTTAAATAGGTAACATGCAGTATCCATTGCCTCTACCCATAATTATTTCCCTAATCCAGTGCCACTAAGCATGCTTCTTGTCTTTTTCATCAAACTCCTATCATTCTATACCACACTTCTTACAGAACTCTTCAAATTAATTCTTGCAAAACTCTCCACCATTATCTATCCCCAACACCTTATTCTTCTTCTCTGTATGATTTTCGACCAGAGCCTTAAATTCTTTAAACCTGTCAAAGACTTTAAATTTATTCTTGAGGAAATATATCCATGTATTCCTCGAGAAGTCATCTATAAATGAGACATATTACACAAAATTATCTAGTGATGGAATCAACACAGGTCCAAACACATCACTGTGCATAAGCTCTAATATCTTTTTTCCCTCTTAGCACCTGAGGGAAAACTCACCCGATTCTGCTTCCCATATACACAATGTTCACAGAAATTGAAATATGGAGAGAAATTATACATACCTTCTATCATACCATTACCATGCAGTATTTGAAGGCCCTTCTCTCCAATGTGTCCAAGCCTTTGATGCGATAACATGGTCTTTTCTCCAGAGACCACTTGATTTTCTTCTCTACTTTCAAGAACCATGGAACTGTTGCACCCATCAATAACAGTGCTACCCAGAAGCTTGTACAGAGTTCCAATCCAAACTCCTCACATTAATACCAGTGCTCCCCGAACCTTTCTCAGGAGCTTTAGATCTACAGTCCTTTTTGTAGTGCCCTTCCTTTCCACATTTCCAGCACACATTTACAGGTTTTCTTGGAGATTTACACCTCCCACTCAAGGTCTTATTTTTCTTTATGTTCTGGGACCATCCTCGTATAGACAAGGCATCTCCATTATGGATCTCCATTTCTGTCTCATCTCCTATGACAATAAAGATGAGACTATTTCATCAAACTTCAAGCTAGTTGTATTGCTACCCATAGCAACAACCAAACTGTCCCACAAATCTGGTAGAGAACACAACAAACTGATGCACTTATCTTCATCTGGATTTTTTATATCAACAAAAAAAACTGACTTACAACAGTATTAAAGGTGTTCAGATGCTTTGTTACCGAGTCTCCATCCTTCATCCTAAAGTTATACAACTTTTTCCATAGGAAAAACTTGCTCACCTAAGACTTAGATTGGTACAAAATCCCTAAATTTTCCCACAAAGCATTTGTCGTAGCTTCCCTTGATACATTCAAAAATACTGAATTTGAGATACACAACCATATTGTGCTCTTTGCCTTACTATCCAAATTCACCCAATATTTTGTTGACATTGTTGTTGGTTTAGTGCCCATATTATCACTATCCACTGATCTTTATCCATCAACAGATCTTCCATCTTGAGCTTCCACATCTCAAAAATTTGTCCATTGAATTTCTTGATCCCTATATTTCCACTGTTCACCATCTTCTTTCCCCACAAGAATTGATCCCGCAGATCTCCCACTAAACAAGGTCTACCATATGCCCGGCTAAAACCCCTCAACAACAAAGGTGTCCCCTTGAAGTCGAAACAAATATGATACCAAATGTAGGTTTTAACCATGTACATAAATTAACTGCAAATGAATTCTTAAAACATAAAAAATATACAATGGCGAGAACTTAAAATAAATATACACATAGATTTTTCCCAGGATCCTGTTGTAGCGGCTACAACCACGCTCCAAAATTTTGCCTTCGCTTTGTTTTGGAGTCTCCCTCCTCAAAATCATAGCAGTTATCCTACATTGATCAGGTACTTGTGTTTATTTGATTTTATTTGTCGCTTAACAACTTGTGTTCACTTACTTGTTCTGTTGACTAACCACAAGCTGACCCAGCACTTGGTTCACATCCGGTCTTTGTGCTGTTTGGGAAAAATGCGCAATGTTGGAGGGAATTTTGTCTTCCCCTCAGGAATTGTGTAAGCAGCCCAATAGCTACCTTGCTCCTAGAAATTGCGCAAAGCGGGCAACCCAACCTTTCTCTGGAAAATTGCATAGATCCACCTTGCAGTGAGCTGAGGCTCAAAACTGTGCTGACCCAGCAAGTAGCCAACCTTGCTCTGGGAAACTATGCAGAACTGAGAGACAGCCTGAGCCACTCAGCCTGAAAACAACGCAAAATATTTTCCCTCAGTGACTGTCTGTTGCATGTGCTGGTAGGTTGCCCAGTCCCCTCTAGAATTGCGTAATCCTTCCTTGCATGCTGGGTAGCTTTTCTCGAAAAATCAAAAAGCAAAAGAGCATCTCTAGATTTTAGGGATCTATTTTTAGTAGTGAGAATTACATGCAAAGTCAATTTTAGAAACTTCCCGCCAAGTGTCGCTTTTTCCTAGATTTGTGGCATGCACGTCATAAACCCTAAGTTCGCCAAATCTATTTAATGGAAGCCTCAAAGTTCATTCTTCACATTCGATCTTGGAGCTCTAGCATTCCCTAGGCATCTAGGAAACTTTGGCATAATCGGCACAACTTTTCTGAGTAAGTGTTGCTTTTCATGTCTTTTGCCGCTTTTCTTGTCGCTTTTTGTTTATTTGATTGTGTGAGTTTTGTTTTCCTTGTTTTGTTGAATGATTGCTGGCGTTTCAATGTGTTTTAACTTGTATAAGTGTCATTTCTAGTTTTGCATTGCATTTCCTTAGTGTCACATGCATGACCCTGTTTCTACACTAACAATCGTCGTTGCGGTGAATCTCTTCATGAGCTTCTCTGTTTTGTTGTTTGACTGATTTTTGCACTTTCTTGGATTGAATGCATATCCATTCAATTAGGTCTACACCAAATTTTCACACACATTCAGTCCTTCTCATTTTAAGGTTTCCCTTGGGAAAATCTAGGCTGCCTTGGCCCATATCTTGCTTCTCCCGGCATGCAATGTGCATTTTCAGAAGTCAAGTCTCTGCCTTGACTTCAGGAATTGCGTAGAGGCTACCCACATTGGCTCCTAGTCGCGCTCTGTGCAATCTAGGGAGGCAGTTTCCCAGTTCCGCCCACTGTAACTGCACATTTTGCAGTTCCGACCAGCAACCCAACCTAACTGAACTACTCATTGTGCAGTTCCAATTTGCAATCAACCTCTCTTAACTGCACTTTGTGTAGTTCCAGTCAGTAGTCATCCTCATTGGCAGCTGAGATTGCACAATGTGTAGTTCTAGTTGATAGTCTCCTAGCCTCCCAGAGTCAATGTTGCGCAATCTTGCCCAACAGTCACCTAGTTTATTGCCTGATTGATTCTCGAGTTGCTTTATGTTTTCTAGCTCACATTGCCTTGCCGTGAGTGTCTTCTCTGTCTCTAGGTACCATAGGTTTTTTGAGAATCTTCTCAGCAGTACAGGTATCATGGCTACCAAGAGAGTTGGATCAAAAGACACAATTGAAAGCAGTACTAGGGATGTGGTTGTGCAGGTGTCTATGAGCTTCCCTGTGTACACAGACACACACTTGTTCATTGAGAAAGAAATCAAGATCACTGGCAAGACATCAACACTATTTTTGCAAGCAGCTTTGAGGAGAATCTGAAGGACTGACAAGTCTATGTAAACATCCATAAGTCAGGATTATACAACGTTGCATGCAGGTATCCCACCTTCCGGTACGCGAATGTGATCCACTGGATTGTCTCACACATTGATCCTGGGATGATGATACTGAGCAGTGTCAGTGGAGTAGAGCTTGTTACCTTTAGGACAAATTATTATCAGCAGATGTATCATTTTCCGCAGCCGATGAACAGGATGGATGCATCGTTCTACACTCCCAAGAGAAACGCGAACGTAAGAGACATCTTGAAGTGTTGGCTAAGGGAGCCATCAATGTTCATGATGACACCCAACCAAATATACAATATAAAGACACTCAAGAAGGCTTACCAACTCTTGTTCATCTTTGCATGTCACTTGTATGGCCAAGAGAGTATGAAGACCTTCATGCAAATTTGGGTTGTTGTGTTGGATCAACTGGCAAGTGAAGGAAAACCCTTCAACTAGTCTGACATGTTGGTTCTCCAGTTGAAAGTGCATGTATCAAATGCCCAGAGTCACCCAAGGATCAACAAGAAAGATTCTTCATGTCCTCCTACCTACTCAATGAAATATGTTCCTGTCAATAGTTTCGTGGCATGGGTTGGGCATGGACACCTTCAATGAATGTTGTGAACACATATTGCAAGTTTCTCTCATAGTGTAGATACAGAGGAGTCATGGCTAGAATTTCTAACCACTTCCTTGATCCTTTGTACACGATGATCTTTGAAAAAGATCCACCTTGTGTTTAATTGGTTGATAAACACGCAGGAGAGAAGGGTTCTTGGTTTGAGTGGGAGAAATGGCAGAAGGTGGCAGGTTTAGGGTCGAGAAATTTAATGGCCAAAACTACCATTTGTGGAAGATGCAAATGGAAGATTATTTGTATCAGAAATATATGTCCCTACCAATGAGAAAAAAATCAAAAAATCCGATGAGTATGAGGGATGTAGAATGGGATATTCTCAACAAAAAGGCACTAGGAACAATACGGTTGTGTCTCGCAGCACCGATGGCATTCAATATTTCAAAGGAAACGACAACATAAGGTTTAATGATGGCATTGTCCAAACTATATGAAAAACCCTCGACATCAAATAAGGTATTATTTATGAAGCATCTATTTAATATGAAGGTGTGAGAAGGTGGATCTGTTGCTGATCATTTAAATGAATTTAACACGGTTACTAGTCAGTTAAGTTCTGTAGGGGTAAGTTTTGATGATGAAGTTAGGGCTCTATTATTTATGTTCTCATTGCCAGAAAGTTGGAATGGCCTGGTTATGGCTATTAGTAACTCTATCTCTAGATCTAGTACTTTAAATTTTGATGACGTTGTTGGTGCCATCCTTAGCGCGGAAATGCAATGGAAAAGCTTCGATGAGACATCAGATAATGCTTTGACTACAGAGACCAGGGGAATAAAAATGGAAAGAGGAAGGAGGCTAGGAAATTGCAGTAAGTCAAGAAAAGGAAAATCTAAATCCAGATCATGGATAGTATGCTGGAAATGTGGGAAGAAAGGACACCTTAAGAAAGACTGTATGTCTCAAAAGGGAAAAGAAGGAGATGGACAAAAAGAGAACAATTATGAAGTGAATGTCATGATGTGTTGCAAGACACTTTGATTATTTCATTAGAGAATATTATTGATTCCTGGGTGGTAGATTCAGGGGCCTCATTCCATGCCACACCTGATAGGAAAAAATTTCATGATTATGTTCAAGGATATTTTGGACAGGTTCATATGGGTGACGATAAACCCTATAAAATCATTGGAATGAGTAAGGTTTTTATAGAGCAACATAATGGACACTAATGGCTATTGAATGAGGTAAGGCATGTTATAGATTTAAATAAAAATCTAATTTCAACATGGCAGTTGGGAGGTGAAGGTTGTGTAACTACTTTTATAGACAAAACCTAGAAGGTCACTAAAGGATCCATGGTAATAACAAAAGGAGAAAAGGTTCGTATATTGTAGTTATGTAATATTATTTCAAATTATGTTAATGATTTAACCTCCATAGGAGAATATGAGAAACTCTGGCACATGAGTGAGAAGGGGATGCAGATTCTCTACTCAAGAAACTTGTTGCCAGGTTTGAACCATATTGATTTGGATTTATGTGAAAATTATGTTTATGGAAAACAAAAGCGAGTTAGATTTATCAGAGTTGGGAAGGAAAAGGAGAGCGAAAAATTGGAGCTTGTACATATAGATGTATGGGTACCTTCTCAGGTATCATCTCTCAGTGGCTCTTGCTATTATGTGAATTTTATTGATGATGCAACTAGGAAAACCTAGATTTTTTGTATTCAAAATAAATCTGATGTATTTGATACTTTCAAGAAATGGAAAGTTTTGGTTGAGAATGAGGTAGGAAAGAAGTTGAAGTGTCTCAGATCATACAATGGAGGTGAATATTACAACAAGAATTTTGATAAATATTGTTCAGATCATGGAATTTGTGGGGAGAAGATAGTTACAATAACACCATAAGAAAATGGTGTGTTAGAAAGGATGAACAAGACAATCATGGGGATTTCATGTAGGATTTCCTTTACAATTTTTTTCAAATTTTGTAGAGACTTTTATTTATCTAATAAATAAAGGGCCTTCAAATTTTTTGGATGGTGGCATTCTAGAGGAGGCATGGACAGGTAAAAACATAAACTACTCATTTTTGAGGAATTTTGGTTGTGAATCCTTTGTCCACATAAATAAAGAAAATAGAAAAAAGATTGAGGAAAAATCAAAGAAATGTACCTTTATTGGATATGGTGTAAATATTTTGGTTATCTCTTATATGATTATGAAAATCACAAAATGATTAGGAACAAAGTTGTCATATTCCATGAAAAGGTCTTGTATAAGGATCAAATGCAGGGAAAGAAACAAGAAAAAGAAAACAAAGACTACGTAGTGCTTGATGAGATCACAGAAAAAGTAAAGGTGTCTGAAAATCATAATGATAAAAAACCACAATAACAACAACAATCACAATAGCAACATGCACCTCAAACACCTGAAAGTGTTATTTGAAGATCTACCAGGATAAGTAGGCCTCGTGACTGACACTCTCCTTTATTATATTATGTATTTTAGAAACCAACAAAGATATGAAGAATCAATGCAGGTAGAAACCAAGAATAAGTGGGGGCAATCCATGGAAGAAGAGATGGACTCCTTGATGCATAACCAGACTTGGGACTTAGTCAAGTTTCTTGCAGGTAAAACAACATTACAAATAAATGGGTTTACAGGTTGAAGGAAGAAGATGGAGGTAAACAAAGGTATAAGGCTAGTCTGGTGGTGAAGGGGTTTGCACAAAATAAAGGTATAGAATTTGATGAATTTTTTCTCTCATTTTTTTAAAATGACTTCAATCAAAACTATTTTAAGTCTAGTGGCAACAAAAAAATTGCATCTTAAGCAATTAGATGTAAAGACATCCTTTCTCCATGGGAATTTGGAGGAAGAAAAATATATGCAACTACCACAAGTGTATGAGGTCAAAGGGAAGGAGAAGTTAGTCTACAAATTGAAGAAGAGATTGTATGGCTTAAAATAGGCTTCAAGGCATTGGTATCTAAAATTTGATAGGTTTATGTCTGAATAAGGTTATACTAGATGTCACTCTGACCATTGTGTTTATCTTTAAAAGCAAAATGATGGAAGCTATATTATATTGTTATTGTATGTAGATGGCATGTTTGTTGCAGGGTTTAACATGCCGGAAAAAGATATGCTCAAAGGAAAACTGGCAAATTCATTTTCAATGAAGGATTTGGGTGCAACAAAATAAATCCTTGGTATGAGAATAATTAGAGATAGGAAAAATCACAAATTAACATTGTCTCAGAGTGAGTACATAGAAAAGGTGTTGGAAAGATTTAATATGCAGAATGCAAAACCAATCAGTACACCTTTGGCTATCCATTTCAAACTAAGTAAGGAGATGTGTCCCAAGACTCAGGAAGAGATGGATTATATGTGTAAAGTTCCATATGCATCAACAGTTGGAAGCTTAATGTATGCAATGGTCTGCACAAGGCCTGATATTACACATGCAGTGGGAGTTGTAAGCAGGTATATGAACAATCTAGGAAAAGAGCATTGGATGGAAGTAAAGTGGATTCTCAGGTATTTGAGAGGTAACACAAATCAAATATTATGGTTTGGTGGTTCAAAAATTGCTCTACAAGGATATGTTGATGTAGATATGGAAAGTGATAGAGATAACGGGAGGAGAACCACAAAGTATGTGTTTATTTTTTGTGGAACATCTATCAGTTGGGTTTAAAAATTGCAAAATAGTATTTCACTTTCAACAATGAAAGTAGAGTACGTTATTGCTACAAAGGCTAGAAAAGAAATGATTTGGTTACAAAGGTTTATGGATGAATTGGGAAAGAAGTAGGAGATATGCAGGTTATATAGTGACAATTAGAGTGTCATTCATCTTGCAAAGAAATCAACATTTCATTCCAAGACTAAAAATGTATAACTCAAGTACCATTTCATACGATCAGTGTTGGAAGATGGAAAGTTGAAGCTGAAAAAGATACACACTAGCCAAAATCCCGCATATGTGTTAACAAAAGTTGTAACCAGGGAGGAATTGAGATTTTGTTCAGTTTCAATTGGTCTTCAAGTATGATGGTGAAGATGAGAAACAACCAGGTCTAAATGGAGCCATTGTCTACCAAGTGAAGCAATGATGGAGTTTATATAATCAGTCTCCAAGTGGGATATTGTTGGGTGTGGAGCTTGATTATCTTCATGATTGCTCATAGGTTTTTTGTTTTAGTCATGTTGGATCCATGTTCTTGACGGGGCGGAAACGTCGCCCATTTAATCGTCATTAGGTGGGTCTAGGGGGGCGGAGGAACAACGATTTTATGAGCCCCCCCCCTCGGCAGGGGTTTGGGGGAAGAACCCTCAAAGCTAAAAATAGATGAACAATTTCCATGTAAAATATTGCAATTTCGTAGTCAATATGGGTCGTTCATTAGGCATATGATCTGATGGTAGAAGTTATGTTAATTTAGGGTTTTTTTCACTAGAAGGAAACCCTCGATCTATATGAGGTAATTGTATTGCGGTTGTGTATTATTATTCTGAGGAATAAAGAGGGAGGAGACTATGTGAGAGCGAAGAGGAAATTACAGCGGATCTGCTGTAGGTTGTATCTCTTCATTTTGCTAGATAATATAAAAGGAAGGATTGTTTGTTTCTTTGTGGACGTAGCCCAAGTTGAGTGAGCCACATATATCTGTGCCCCTCTTGTTTTATACAAAAAAGGAGATGATGGAGGAGGCTTTTCCCCTTTCCCTTTGCCCTCTGGAGGGGCATATAGAGAAGGTTCCTCTACTCCTTTGTCTTGTTTGGGTGTTGAAGTTCTTTCACCTCGACCCTTCTTAAATTCCCGATACATCTCTTCCACCATGGCTCGCATGGCCATAAAATTGTCCATGAACTGAGATTCTAATTCCAATGGAGTTCCTTCTGCCATTCTCCTCTGAGAATAGACTCTTCCAATTTCTGGATTACCCTCAACAAGTTCTCCTTCTCCTAGTTTGAGCTTTGACCTAGTTAGCATTCAAAAATCCAGCATAAGCTTGTCTAACCTTAGCAAACCTAAAGCTCTGATACCACTTGATCTAAAAATGAGATCTTAGATTAATATTAAGGTATTATAGACTCATGTGCAGGGTTTTCCTATATTACTTAGTGTAACGAATCGAAAAGATTGCGAATAATATAGACAATGAGCAGTTAGAGAAACATAATAGACACACACACATCACACAACAAATAATCAAGGAGTTCACCCAAAACCCTTGGGCTACGTCTCCTGGTCCAGCTTTCAGTGGTGACCTCTCTATTATGTCTTCAAAGAGTAGAGTTTTTACAAATGTGAGATCAAATTGAGTCTCAACACAACAGGAACAAATAACAGGGGTTTGCTTGAATCCCTCAAGTCTTTCTGAGTACACAGACTCTCCCTCTTGCTCTCTATCTCTATTTTCTATCTGTCTCAACATTTCTCGCTCCTGTCTCTATCATTCAATGGATTTTAAGCCAATCGGCGCTTGTCTGTTCATTTTCCCTTTTGGGCTCTCTAGCTTCTGGCCTCTGTCTGCTCAAATCCCCTTTGAGCATTAACCAATCATGGTGTAATGTCTTCAGGTATGGTGGCCACCTGTTATGAAACGGAAGGGACCATCAGCACGTTGAAATCCCAAAAAATATTGTTCTCTATTTACACAGAGAAATACATAGAAACGCTGTAAAAATCCACCAAACTGTCATTTATCGGACTTCAAATATTATCATTTCCACCCTATAATCCTTTCGGATCCGCCTTTTGTCGCTATCGCAAGTCCACCATTGATCTATGTGATCGTTGATCCAATGGTTGCTATTCATTTCAGGCAGCTTATGCGCCTAGAGATTACCTGCCCAAAAAGGTGGTTTTCCCTCTCCGGTGCCAAGCCACGGGTCGACCAGTGTATGGGCTCAGGCGGAGCCCATCCAATACCGCTTACCACCTAAGGCCTGCCCGAAATCCCGCTCATTATGGAACTCAAAATATATATAGCTGCATGTATAAACCTTTCAGGTCCGTTTTATCGCCCCAGGCGCATTTCCTTTGTATTTCGTTTATTTAACGAAAATGCGAATTTACATGGAAAAGCCCTTTTTACCGGAACTCAAAATATATTAATTTTCATCCATAAACCAGTTCAGGTCCGGCTTTATCGCATGTCTTTGGCATCTCCCATTACAATAGTTGCGATGCGATATATCGCAATCGCATATCGCATAGTCCTCGGGCCCCTGGTAAGTCCTTCTGTGTGTGTATTAGTGATGCGATAGCGCGAGTAGATCTGAACCGTTGATGTGCACGCTTGATCAACAGCCATCGTTTAATCGCATTGATCGCTATCTCGATTTCCCATAAGGCCGCCTCTGATGGACTTCGCCTGTTGCCTCCGATCGTGATACGACGATTAGATCTGGACCATTGATCGGCCAGATCTGACGACTCCTGTGCAAAGTTGCTTAAGCCTCCGATAGACTCTGTTTTGGCCATTTCTTCATGTTTTTCCCGTTCGATAGTGTTTTCCGCCATTTGCTAATGTTTTTCGCTTGCGATAGTTTTTAAGTACATGAAGGCTTAGAGGGTTTTAGGATCCATTTTGGATCAAGTATGGTGTTTTACGAACATTTTGAGTAGTTCATTCTTTATCAAATCAAAGAAGCATAGGAATGTAACATCCAGTCACACCTTTTAGGTTATCTTGAAAAAATGGGGTTATAAAGTTTTTATTTTTATTATATAATTTAAATTTCATTTTTAAGGATATTATTATTTTTTATCTAAATATTTTTTCAACCATATAAATTTCATCAAATTTTGATCCTAGATCACCAAGTTAGGTTATTTTGAAGATTTTATATTTGGTGCCATGTAAGCTTGACCGTATTGTTCACATGCGGTGGATAATCTGGCACCCCTAGTACATGTATCACCCTGAAAGTGGTGTTAAGTCATCACCAAGTCCGCCTGGCCTTTCCAAGTCAGTCATTGGCTCTAATTAATTTTTTTATACTTATTTGTAGACATGAAATATAGATTAAACTTTAATTCATTATTTTTTCTTCATATGTGTGTGTTTATTTATAAAATATGGAATTTAAATTAAACTTTAATTCATTATTCTCTTTATACACCTATTATTATTTTTTTGTAAAATTTTCTTGTATTACTTATCGAAAACCAAGGAGATTACATCAAGTTCTACTACAAAAAGCGATCAAGACTCTAAAAGTAACATTAAGGCAATAGACCCTAGCTATGAAAACCAAAATTAGGGCCATAGTAGACTTATGACCCAAAAAATTGGGGAATACTATAATTGTTCATCTTCCTATCTTTCCCTATAAAAAACTTGCTATTCGAACTAACTGAGGCAAGTACTAGAATGGATTCCAAATAGTAAACAACATAGATACCATAGAAACATAAGTAATAAAGCAGAAATATGAGAAGACTAGTCAAGGATGATGACTGTAGATCTTGGAGAGCCAGCTGCGTGAGAATCATTTGATGGTGGAAATGAGTTAGCAGGAATGGAGTTAAGAGGAACTACAATGATAATAGCTTCCTCTTCATCATAGTCATTTGATTCAATATCAGATTCTGAAGCAATATACATTTTTGATGCAAGAAAATTCACCTCTTCCTACAATGTCCACTTCAACGCACCTCTCCAACAATTCACACAAATTGCTCCACTTCAATGAGTTCATGCAAGCTCAAATTAACGCTTTCATGCAAACTCAAAGCATTTAACATAACACAATATAATACAAGGAGTCATACACAGGTCCCTTAACAAATCTGCATTTCCATAAACAAAGAAAAGTTGTACATGCATAACCTCACAATCATACATTTCTCTCTTGGCCTGATTCCGCATTCATTTTGCCATTAGTTTTCCCCTTAGGCTTACATATATATATATATATATATATATATATATATATATATATATATATATATATATATATATATATATACATATACATATACATATATACATATACATATACATATAATCCTAGATCCATAAATCACTCATGTTTTTCAAGGTAGACCCTCTTTTTCCTTCTTGACAAAATCCTTCCTATCCATAACTTTTCGAAATCTTAAAAGCACATGTTAAACACACATGGATAGCAAGAGAGATATGAAAGATAAAACATGCATGTACAACTTTATTAACAAATGGTTTACATTTATAGTACATGTAGTGACCGTTGGGTTTCACATCCCAAGGTCTCTTGGACTACTTAGTCTATTCAGCTTCCACACTAACCCATTTAGTATTAGGTGTCCAACATTCCCCCCCTTAATCCAAAGGGTTATGTATGAGTCCAAGAAGAGAGCTGTAATACAAAATGTGCAAAAAATGCATGGCAGCACTAGGTTGAATGTGCTCTATGAAATGTTGGTATAAAGGGCGGTGGTTTAAGGATGACCACCAACACTAGAACGCTTAGTGCAATTCCCGGAACTCTTCCAAAAGTGGCAAGAAGCTGAAGTCTTCTGCTAGAGGAAGTGCTCCTATTGTTTTGAAGAGGGAAACCTTCAACCAATAAAGGGAGGTCTCACCCCACATAAAAGGTAAAACTTCAACCTGAAAAGGGAAGTCTCA
This sequence comes from Pinus tabuliformis, assembly GCA_031772625.1. Classification (NCBI taxonomy): domain Eukaryota; kingdom Viridiplantae; phylum Streptophyta; class Pinopsida; order Pinales; family Pinaceae; genus Pinus; species Pinus tabuliformis. Next base: position 80,062,972 of record CM062817.1, read on the forward strand.
ACCTGTGATGGTTTAAGGATGACCAACAACTTTGGAATGCTTAATGCAATTCCTGGAACTCTTCCAAAGCTGGCAAGAAGCTGGAGTCTTCTGCTAGAGGAAGTGTCCCCAATTTTGTTCCTGGAATTCTTCCGAAACTGGCAAGAAGTTGAAGTCTTCTGCTAGAGGAAGTGTCCCAGATTGCCAACTGAAGGCATGTTCACGGGCATCTTTGTCGCTGGCTACAACTCTAAAACTGGTGTGGCAGGTTGTGGCTTAGGCTTGCTTGATGTGGCTTTGAAGCTTGTAGATGACCATCATTTCCCCCCCTATCAGATACAAGGTGAGATGATGGAGAAAACTCAACTGCAAGACTGTTCAATATTCTGGAACAAGTTCTGACATGTGTTTGGAATATCTTCTTGGCTGTTGATGCCCATTGCCAAGAAGCGGTCCATCCAAGATGAATCTTTTTTCTTGCAGGATGTTTGTTTCTGAAGCATCTGTGTGAAGAATGGCTGGTTTTATGACAGTGCTTACATGGATGAAGATCAAAACAGTGATCTTTCAAATGGCCAACTCGGTCACAGTGTTGGCATTTCACAATGTTGTTGTTGTTGTTGTTGTTGTTGTTGTGGAAGAGGGGCAGAATCTGGAACAACTGGAGGTGAACTGTCATGAGGAGCAGGTGAATTGTCATGAGGAGCAGGTGAACTGTCATGAATGAATCTAACACTCTGAAACTGAATGGGCTTGGCATAGTCTGGAATATGAAAGGACAAGTCCTTGTCATATCCAAGACCAGTTCTGTGCTTGTTGTGGACAAGCTGTTCCCAAGGTCTGATGATGGGCTTGGGAAGTGCAAGCTGAATTTCTGCATCTGCATGTACAATTGTTGCTTTATTTGAATGAACAGTAACATTATTGACTTGCTGTTGATGGGTTGCAGTCTCAATGTTCTAAACAAAAACAGGTTCAGAATGATGTCTATTTTGATGTAGCTCTTCTTGCTGTAGCTGTGATTCAATCTGCAAAAAATCAATCTTTTCTTGTGCATTTTGTAGATAGACCTGAATATCTGTGAGAGAAACTTTGCTGACTTTTAATGTATCATGAGTAGTAGACGACATTAGAGTTTTGAGGAACTCTAATACTTCACTGATTCTAGCCATTATTTTTTTCAATGTCAGATTTACACCTTACAACTACTACTCAGTGCAGAAAAGTAATACCTACTCACAGTACACGGCAATATCCTTTATACATGTGCAGCAAATGATCAGAGTTCAACCAGCGAGCACCGATTACAATCCATTACATGAAAATAAGAGTTTACTCATGACCAACATTATGTTCTGACAAAACAACCGATTACAATCAGCCCACCAAACTCTTTATGCAGCAGTTGAAGCAAGGAATTAATGCACTATAATGAAGTTTAAATACAAAGCCACACTGGGGCAGCAGCAACTGCAAACTTGCTTGAATCCTTCAAATACTCATGTCCAAATACTTAGAAAAGTGTATAGTGCTGGTCATATATACCATAGCATTTTACCATGACCTTTCAAGAGCCTTCCAACTATGCACAGTTTCAGGAAAACTTCCAGAAGATTAGAGAATACTCGCCCCTGCTTCAAATGTATATGTAGCCAATTATTAAGGAGATTTGACTGTTTGACAGTGATAAAATCTGCCCACAAAGGACAACTCGAACACAAACTGATAGAACTTGATTTGAAGATGCTTTTAAAACATTTGATTTTAATAATATATTAGCCTGCAACGTATATTATTTTCCATATAATACCAAGAAGTCTTCTAACAAACACAGAGCATACACTGTCTAGTACCACAATCCAACAGAAGCTTGGGCTTGGATTTGGGCAGACGTTGAATAAGTGGGGTGGCAGTGTTGTGCCGCCTGTCAATTGGGCTGAATGTATTCAACAAGAGCTCGCCAAGCAGGTCTTTCAAGGCAAAGACAATGATGTTACTTTCAATGAATTCCCATATTATCTCAGTGATCAAACAAGGGTGCTATTGACTAATGCTGCTTATCTTCATTTTAATCAAGCTGAAATTTCAAAACACACAAGAAACTTGTCTCCGGCTAGTCGTGCAATTTTGTTGTCAGGCCCTGTAGAACCATACCTACAAATGCTTGCAAAGGCATTAGCACACTATTTTGAGGCTAAATTGTTGTTGCTGGATGTTACAGACTTTTCATTAAAGGTGCAAAGCAAATATGGAGGAGGTGCAGACACTCTTTCAAAATCAATGTCTACATCTGCACTAGATCGTGTGACTGAATTATTGGGAAATTTATCAATCCTTCCTTCAAGAGAGGACTCCAAGCCCAAAGAATCAGGTTCACTCTGGAGACAAAACAGCGGTGTTGAAACAAAATCAAAGGAAGCGGGAGATTTTAGTAACTTTCATAAACTCAGAAGAAACTCAGCATCGGCAGTCGACTTATCAAAGCTTGCTGCATCAGCAACAAGTTCTCGAATCCGAAAAACAAATGGATCTCAAATCATCACATTCAAGATCATTTTCTGCAAGAATCTCTGGAATGTGCTCGTCACCATTCATATATTCTCAACACGAAACGCATGGACTCTTCTCAACACCATTCAAACGTTCAACATTATACCATATCAATTCACATAGAAATGGCTCAAATAACGTTATGGGACAGCGTTAAAACAACATTTATACGCATTCAAATGGAAACCATTTTACGCATCTGCTACCATTTCCAGAATCAATTTCTCGGCTTCCTTTAAATATTTTCTTTCACAAAATGAAGCTCTTCCATTTCCAGAATCAATCTCTCAGCATAATGAAACCAGATTTAACAGGGATATCATCAAAACGTACAAATCTCAAACCTTCCGCATGCATTCAAAGCAAAGAGAATATTTTTACAGTCCAGAGCAAGCAAACATGTCCACTCATGGATTATTTGTTGTTTTCTTTCCAAGATTTCAACTTCGTAGAAGAGTGACGGAGCACAACCAGAATTTGGGAGAGAGGTTAAAATATAAAACCCTTGACCAAAAACAGACATTAAAGATGATAGTGGCAGTAATAATAATATTGTACATCTGATTTTGGTAGAAAAGGCCCTAAACAAGTTCTCATTTCTTAGCTTTCTTTGCAGCACCGCCTGCTTTCTTGGGCGTGGGCTTCTTCACAGCCTTGGGAGCTGCCGGCTTACGCTGTGTGAAATACCACTACAAACGCTGATACTATTCAATAAACCAAACGATTGATACCACTGGACAGCATTAAAACTCAAACGCATAGGCATATACCAAATTCATTTTAACGCAGATACAAATTCAGTTCAAACTCAAACGCATGGGCAGCGTTACCATTCAACATTCAATAGAACTCAACAGCGTTAAAATGAGCACCCACAATCAATGCATATTGCATTCATTAAACCAAACGTTGATAACGCATAACGCATTCAAACTGCCTTACCAAATGCATTCAAACTTGAATCATACGCATACCATTCAACAATTCATACCAGGAGCTGGTGGCGTATCTCTGCAGTGGCATCATCAGCGCTAAAACAGGAAATGACAGTGCTGTAAAACTTGACAGTATGGACAGATGTGCAGCGCTGGCAGAGGTAGATTATTTCAGGTCTAAGGGGAGTAAGGCAGAGTCAGAGGTCAGGTAACGCAGAACTGACATATATATAGAGACCACAAAACAAGTGGCTCAAATTGGAGCAGGACCAGCAATCGCCCGCTCTGATACCATGTTAAACACACATGGAAAGCAAGAGAGATATGAAAGATAAAACATGCATGTACAATTTTATTAACAAATGGTTTACATTTATAGTACATGTAGTGACCGTTGGGTTTCACATCCCAAGGTCTCTTGGACTACTTAGTCTATTCAGCTTCCACACTAACCCATTTAGTATTAGGTGTCCAACAGCACCCCCAATAGTTTCTAATATTTCTAAACTTTTTCTTATCCAAAAAACTTGCTAATTGCTACTAAGATATTTTTCTCCTACAACCTCTCATGATTTATTTCTTAAATTGTCCATGCCTTAAAAAGGAATATTTTCTTCTTAAAAATATTATCTACTAAATCTTATCTTTATCTATAGTTGTTTTAGAAATAAAAATTATTTACAATAAGGAAATAAAATTACTTTTCCATGTTGAAACCAGATTTGGAGCTCTGTATCCAAAAAGGTTGATGACTTGGAAGCTCTAATGCTCCTGCATCATATTTCCAGGGTAGAAAAAATTCCATGACTTCTTGGTCATGCGTCATTAATTTCAGAATCCTCTGAGATCCAAAACTTTGTGTTGTAGTTGATCATCCCTCTCATTATACAGTTGTCCTTCTACACCTGGTTCTCGAATTCCACCATAATTCCATTCAAGATTTTTTTATTGCAAGACATTTGTCTTCACCCTGCTTTTGCCAACCATTTAGAGTGAAACTTTTATAGCCAAGAAAGTGATCAAAACAAAAGTATATAGCCAAACAAATATACTTTCAACCTCATCCCATGCTTGTAGAGTTGTTTCTTGGATTATTTGCCCTATTTCAATTCGTTGATCAATTTGGGTCTCCATGTTGCTAGTAAAATCTTCCTCCTTTGACTTTGTTGCATCCTTGTTCACAACAACTTTTGCAAGTTGTTCACCCTCAATTTATGTTCCACTTACATCAATTTGAAAATTTATAGTCACTTTTGTCGCACTTGCATGCACATAATCAGTGTGAAGACTAAAATTTGTCTCTGGCTTTGGCTCGTCATTCTTTATGAGCATCACATTCAAGTATTGCTCCTCATATATGCTAAAAAAAAAAAAAATTGAACTGTGTTCTCCTCTATCTTCCTCTTTCTTCATGGAAGCTTCAAAGGGTTGTTCATAATCAATAACATTTGTAACCATAAACAAACCATCAGGAAAAAAATAAGGCTTTTTAGCCTCATTTGATGTCTGAAACATGAAATATCCACCAACATTGCTATCTTCTCCATGGATTTATCCTTGCTCAGGTTCACCTATGTGAACTGCCTCCTCACACTCAGTAGCTTTGAGTTCTTCCTTCAACCTTTGTCTTAGTTTTTTCCTCTGCTTCTTGGCCCATAATATTTCAACAAACCATTTAACCCTTTTTCTCAGGTTCCAACCATATTTTTGGCTCTCCTCATTCTGTTGTAGCAACTCTGTAAGCACATTCAACCATGCTTTTATCTCAATGAGTTTCCTCTCATATACTTCATGACTCATTTTCCTTATGTCCACTGATTTGGCATCTCTATGGCTTCCCTCTGAATTCTTGAAATGACTTCCCATAGTCATCTTCATCTTCCCCTCTTCCTCTATGAGCTTTTCGCTGCCCACTATGAACTGCAAATAACCTTTACATTAACATGTATCCGTTCTACTACACACGCCTCACCAAGCTTCCCACTTGTAATTGGTATTTTTACATTCCCGGTTCCCTCTTATGGAACCCCTTGAGCACTCCTTACTCGTCTAGGTTTCTGCACTCACATTTCCTCTTTCCATCACAAATATACAAGTTGCATGCTATTTCAATTCAACATTCATTTTGCGGGCTCCAATCCTCAATTCCAAAGAGATTACTAGCTCTGATACCACTTGATGCATGAAAATTTGAATTTTTCTGATATGTTCACTTCCACGAACCTGCAATATTAAGAATACCAAGGACTCTAAAGAAATCTGATTACTCAACTAGTTAACTATTACATTCATTAACATATATGCAAAGATACTACACAATCCATAAGCATGTAAAAATTCCACTCTGAAACCAAATTCATATGTACATGTTTGGCCTGATTAGACATTCATTTGGCCATTAGTTTTCTCCTTAGGCTTACAATATTTATAATAACATATAAAAACAAAATAAAATTTCCTAGATCCATAAATCACTCATGCTTTTCATGGTAGACTTGCTTTTTCCTTATTGACAAAATCTTGCTTATCCATAGTTTTTCTAAGTATTAAAAGCACTCCCAATAGTTTCTAAGATTTCTAAACTTTTTCTTATCCTAACAACTTGCTAATTGTTACCAAGATTTTTTTCTCCTACAACCTCTCATGATTTATTTCCTAGATTTTCTATGCCTTAAAAAGGAAGGTTTTCTTCTACTAAATCTTATCTCTATCTATAGTTGTTTTAGAAATAAAAATGATTTACAATAAGGAAATAGAATTCATTTTCCATGTTGAAACCCAGTTTGGAGCTTTGTCTCCAAAAAGATTGATGACTTGGAAGCTCTAATTCTCTTGCATCACTTTCCACCCGGTTCAACCTTACCACTATATTGTCCAAGTTATAGTTGATGTCTCTCATAATCTGTTTGATTTCTTCCTATTCTACAAAGAGTATGTAATTATCAATTTGTTTATCCCCGATTACCATGTTTAACAAATTCTCTAGCTGATGGTTAAGAGTGATGGAGTGTAGAAAGTGAAGGTGTCTCTTCCTGAATTTTCCAATATCCAAAACCCATTTGAGACAGCCTCCACTAATCCCAGAGTCTGAAAATTACTATCGGTCACCGTATTCTTTGGCTTCTAGCCTCAAAATTTCCTTCCCAGCCTCCAATGGAGCAACCTAAAAAAAATTGTGATGGATTCCCAAACGAAGAGGTGTCAATGCCTAGTGGAGGAAGGCCCAGCAATGCCTCCTCGATGAGCCAGTTGTCATTGTATAGGTTCCATAAATTCCTTTTCAAAAAAAAAACAAATTCGACTACAACTAACCACCGTAAATGTTGGCGACCAAATAAGTGGACTTGGGGAGTGTAGATGCTAATGTGGACTGAGTTACGACTCAATAGGGAAAGGATAATAATTAAGGATGGAAGGTTGGTAAAGTTGTTAATGGCCACCCTGAATCATGTAGGATACCAATTATGTAACCCAGGAAAAGACTAAGGTGAAACACCTTGGTACGTTCGGGAGGATTATAGACTATAACTATGACCTTAACCTTGATACGTATTATATGACAGTAGACTTGAAATTTGAAATGAACCTAAAAAATAGAGCGTCGAGTAGGGAACCAAGAGCCCTTGAAGACTATTTCAAAACCAGATTGAGAAGATTCCTGAGTACCAAACCCCACATGCGAGAATCAAGAAGTTAAATGAGACACCAGTTGAGTCGAGACCTTGCAAGGAAGCTAGGGAAAGGATGAAGACCAACTCAACACCAGGCCTGACCTCGTGTTATGAAAAAATAGAATGAAGAACATAGATGATTATACCTGTTCGAGAGACTTATGACGCAAATTAGAATGACAATGAAAATGAAAGAGTTTACACATAGGGAACAAAAAAAACCAAAAGTGAACCCAACCTTGAATTAGTATGATTGTCTAGTGTATAAACCTTCATCGCGATGCTAACCCAAAGTATACATGGTATCGAGCATCACGTTCATTTACAGAGAAATTTCCTAAGTTCTTTCACCCTATGAACTTCGTGGGAGCTTTATAATATCATTGATGCGTGGAATGCTTGAGATATGTCATGAAGGGTGGGTTGATGATGTTGTAGGTTGATGGCCAAGTGTCCCAAAACTGTCCAAAAATCCACAGTTCAAAGTATAAACGCATGATGCAATCACAAATGGGGAACATATATCCCAGATGATAACCAATCCACCGTAAGGTAAGAGCACATTGTCGTAAGGACAAAGGGAATTACAATGTGTGACGATATTGGAGTGATGGAGAATGTAATGTGTAGGGTGTGAGAATTTAATACGCTGAAGTGGGCGAGGAGGAGAACATTACCAATGATCCATGCTAGCCATGCAGTATCCATGCAGAGTATCATGGAGAGCCTTGAGCACTTAACCTTTTCTGTCAAAGGTTGTGTTGAGAGGAGGACACACATGGTATAAATCAACAGAAGAATTTAATATGGGTCTAGTGATGTGTGCCTGCCAGAGCTACAATGCTCGGTGATCGGAAGATTCACAAAAAATGGTCACCCCCATTGGGGAGGGGATTGTTGTAAGCTCTTTATTTCTTGAGAGATCAGCTGACTGATCTCCTTGAAGTTATCCAATTATTTACTTTTCTCCCATGAAGCATCGATGGAAAGATGTTCTTGCCGATAACCCCAATTGGCCAGATAATTTTCCACCTTATTTCCTTCCCTTTGAGTATGAAGGTGAATTACATATTGGAATTTGGATAAAAATCTCGAATGTTTTTCACCAAAGTTTTCAACCACCAACTACGAATGGCCTTGTCTAGTGAATGTCCAAGGAGTAACTTTGTAATAATTGTTATGACTAGTTGCAAGTTATACACCTATTATTTTTATTATATTATTAACAAAACCCATATACATGATAGTAAAGCAACAAAAAGTCAAAATGTTCATGATTTCATTAGTCATAAGTAAAAAAATACATTTTTCACTGTATAATGTAATAACTCTATTATTTTCCGTCATTGAGAGCTTTAACAAATTGTTGATAGATTTATCCATAGCAACAAAAAAGTTAAGTGATGACAATTTATGGAAGCATCGATGGATTTTCCTAAGTGTTGATGGCTCCAATAAGTTTTGAAAAAATAAAATTTGTAGAATGTGATTATTCCATCCATTTTCTCTATTGTCGATGGACTTTGGTAAAATTTAAAATTTGTAAAATGTGATTACTCTATATATTTCTCTGATTATTATGGGTTCAAGCTTCAACAACATAATTTTTTTATATAATGTGATACTCCACAACCACCACTCAGTCCCCATAAATGTGGTAGGTGCTTACTTCAACTACCCAATGTTCAATTCAAAGAGTTGTGGGTTGGTGAAAACATGATAGTCAATTTTTGAATTCAAATTTAGTCAGGTATTTTGGATGAGGTTTTTTTGGTAATAGCATGAAAGACTAGTTTCTTATGACCCTGTCACTAGTTCCCACTCTTGTTATCATAATATGTATCAATACAAACATTCCCAATCAATTGTCCAACATTTTTTATTTAACAAAAAAACATTTACATACACATTAGTTTTAAATTGTTCATTTTTGTTTGTCATAACAATGGCATTTAAATGTCAATATGGTGGATAATTACATAATTATTTACAGTAATTTTGGGTCAATGGGGTTATTACAAAGTAAAAATCCATTCTTCAACCATTAGGACCTAGACTCTTATTTTATGAAAAGTAGACAACATATTTAGTAATTCAACTTCAGAGACCTCCTCATACATCATATAATTGTGCTCTTCAGATTGACTAATATAAGATAGTAAGTAGCAACATTAACTATCTCAAGTATGGTTGGCCTTTCAAGCTCCCTACAAACACTTCCAAATTGTCTAACACCTAGATCAACAAAGTCATGAAAGTTACTCAAATGTAAATCTTGTTCAATTTTCATGTTCTAGATGATATTTGTACTCTTTTTTGGGTTAGAAAAATTATGGAATTTTATTTTGTTTTGGTCGCCTAATTCCAGCCAAGTGGCCCTTCTTTTCTTCTTCTAGCCCATCTCTTTTTCCCTTACAACTTCACCTTCTTGAAATAAGCATGTTTTTTCATGTATTTTCAATATTTTTAGTATGACTCTACTCAAAATTAAGTGGAGTGTGTATTTTTTAGATCTAGAATTTAAATCCACATCCAATAAATGCCTACACTTTACATTCGAGTAAACCTATAAATAGATCAACCAAAAATACAATTAAAAAAATAGTTTATTTTCCCTCCAAAAATATTTACCTCTAAAAATGACATCATCATCCTGAATCTTATTCGTTTTTTTTAAGTTTCTTTACTAGTATTTTTTGTTTTAAACTTCATTTTTTACCTCAAAATTCCGTAATACTGAATTATTGACAAATCTATCAAATAAAAACAATCTCCATTTTCTTCTCTTTGTTCTCTATTTTTATTTTTATTTCTTTCCTCTTTTACTCCTAGTTTTTGTTATGAACATTACTTCATCACTTCATCGTATTCTCTATACCTTTTACTACCTTATCCTGTGACTTCACATTTCTCTCATAAAACTGACAAACAACCCAATAAACATCATGACCAATCATTATTTGTAATATTAAGCAACAAACATTACTATAGTATTAAATTGGATGGTATTTTACCATGGCATATAGAATAAGCATCATAATAATTTTTTTATTAAGAAAGGACTCCCACGTGGCCTTCTTATAAGACTCCCAAAAGCATTCAACAACTGCACAAGGCTCACCTTGAATCAAGGGACCTGCATGAGCCAAGAGATCATGGCTCTCATCCTTGAGGTTACTGTTCACGTGCATTCCCATGAACTTTACTGCCAAAAATAGCGATGCTAATCTTGTTATCATATGTCATGAGATTTCATCGTCTTGCCTACCACAAGAATGGCCAATATATTGCATGTCATCCAATGTTGACATCCACTTCATCATATCCAGTGATGTATGTTAACATACAATGTGTTTTATGTGGGGTTCATGTAGTGTGTAGATATGTACGTACCCCACATTTTTATACAAGAGAATCTTCATTATGCTTAATGGTTGTACAAATTTCTCATGACTTTGTCAACACAATTTCATGAGTCACACTTTGATGTCGCCATGCCTATCTACCACTGCATCAACAAATGCATTTGTAAACTCTACCCACAGACAAAGTTGGTAGTAATGTATGTATGTATGTATGAACAACTCAAACCAATAAATCCATGGAGACTTACCAAAATGTAATATATGATGTGTCCACACACCAGAATACTCATGAGAATCAGACACGTACGCATGAATGCATGTTTACTCATGACATGCCACATCATCATATCGTAGAAGACAAGTCATTTCATGATGTGTCCACATGGCAAAGGTGGGAGGTATAGTCAAACGTGTCCATCTTAATAATCTAGAAGGAATAGACCAAAGCTAATTCGTGGACCATGTCATGGACAAGTAGATATAACTTTTCAACAAAAACTAATTTCAAGAAGTGGATGACATTATATACATTGGGTATATATCAAAATCCTTTGGCTTGGGTTTATTTGTCTATATTCTTATTTATGGACACGAGGAGATCCAAGGGATTTTGGAATGTAGCAAAAATCTAAGCATATGTCAAAACATGGTCCACTCAGCCTCTTCAATAGTTATCCCTTGATTTGATATGAAGGGAGAAGTGTGACTAGTATTTATTGTATGATATCTCCACAAGTTGATGATAAGCCTAATCTTCCTAGAAAGTGAAGTAATCATGAATCCACTCGTTACTTTGAACAAATGAAATGACCATGAATCAACTAATCAATTTATTGAACAAGTGGGAAGGTTGAAGGAAGGGATTTTATCCTCTAATATTATTAAAATGGTTTGGAAGTTATAATAATTATTTATATGTTAATACAAAAATTTCAAAATATTTAATATTTTCATAAATAAATTCTTATTCGAAAAGATATCATATAACTATAAAATAGACCAAATAATTAAAGTTTTTATAATATTGAAAGCTTCATTAGTTTACAAGGGTGTCCATCACCATGTCAAATCACCTTACCCACATGTTTCACCGTGGTCTTCTGAGAATAATTTAGGTTGTGTATAAGAAAAGAAAAAATGAGAAAGTTGATAGAATGACAATACATAATTAATAATATAATGAATGATATGGATAAGAATAAAAGATGACAAATTAGAAAAACGATTTAAAATCAAAATCAAAAGAAATAAAATACAAAAACGTGAAGTTACGAGGAAAGATCAAAATACAGTGAGAGGAAGAGCATTATTAGCATCCAACAAGTGGGACAAAACAAGGAACGAACATTACTTTATGAGGTGGCCAATTTTGAAAAGCCTTAAATTTTTATCAATTAAAAGACTATATAACTTTGAAATATGGTCTAATTATTTAAAAAATAATATTTATCCTATTATTTAGATCTAAATTTCAACAATTTGAGAAGTCAACCTGGCAAGTAGGTTCGGTGAGGATGTTGACACTTTTCTTCCTCTTGGTCTCTATTTGATAGACAAGGTACATCATTCTAAAAATGTTGGTCTAATATTGAATATCCAAAATGATCTGATTAATTTATTTAACGTCGAAGACTATGTTTTAGTTAATCACATCTAAATCACCAAATCATATCTTTGGTTACAAAGATTATATACATATAGTTCAGATAACTAACTAAAATAAATATAATTTTACATATTAAATAGATATTCACATGACAGTAAATTAATTTATTTATTTGTTATAAATTAAAAAAATATATTATAATGAGATATAAACAATATAAAGTTTTATAAAATATTTTATATAAAAAATGGAGGAAGGGTGATAAAAAGTGGCTTTGAGATAGGAAGCTAGGGTTTGGGCGACAATAAGGAAGTATAGAGCATGGCTCAGAAGGGGAACCAACTCACTTCTACAAAAACAGAGTAGCAGGTTCAGGATTTGAGGTAAATGGATCATCTCACAATTCAATAATACAGACAAAGTAGAAAACTAGGAACAAGGTCTTTCAAATCATCAAGAAGAGAACAACAAAGGACCAACGACAAAGCATGAAGGATTGGTAAATGAAACAACAAGTGGACAACCAGAAAAGAAAGGATCTTATATACCACAAGTGGAAAAAATATCCAAGTTTCAAATTACCTTCCCAAAATTGGTGAAAAAACACAATACATGTAGGATCATTAATTGGTTGGAAAATTTATAGTTTTATGGCCAACCAAAAGAGCACTAATAGGATGGATTCAGAAGCACTAGGAGTCGAAAGGGAATGTGAAACTGAAACTAGGTTTCAAAGGATTCTTTACAACCATATTCAACAATTTGGAAGAAAACAATTGAATCTTTCAAGGTCCATACTTTTTCAACTCAACAAGGTTATATTTAAAATTTTGGAAGGAATGCCCTTGTCGAGACAAAGAGGATTTCTCAACAATCCTTGTATGGATCAAGTTATATTCCTTATCATACGATTTTGGGATTCAGAAACATTGTAAGGGATAGACAATGCCTTGGGGTCATTTGTAATGAGCTTAGAAATCACAAAGTAGGGAATAGACACGTCAAATGCCTAGATATGTCTTTACTTGAGTATTTCTTAACTACTGTTAGCTAATATATGCATCTCTTATGAGGATAATACCTAGTACCATCCCATCAACTATGAAGATATTCCGTTTAGATGCAAGAAATGTCATGAGAATGGGAATTTATTTCGAGAATGCCATTTAAAATCACTACAACAAATCACAAAACCCCAATAAGAGAAAGATCATGAAGTTTTGTGAAGGTCCCATCTAAAAGAAGATTGAATAAAAGAACCCAAAGAAATGCATCTAAGGAAAAAAAAGGGGTGGAAACAAGTATGAAGCTTTAGTTGCATTAGAAGAAAACCAACAAAACACTGAAGCTAAAAACACAAGGCAAAGGTGCGATGAAGGGATCAAAACAACACTTGAATAAAATAAACTAATTCAAAACAATTAAGAATAGTAGATAACCAAAGAAAATGATTTGGATGATTCAAAAATGTAGGAAGAATAAGAGGAATACCAAGAAACAAAATAAGCAATGGACATGGGAAGTGGAACTCATATCTAGAGCATATATCCATGCATAGAGAATGCAATATCATTGAATGAAGGGTAAGCATAATTTCGGTTCCTAATCATTAAGAGTTTCCAAAGTAGTAGTAAATAAATTTCAAAAAACAATAAAGAAAAGAAAAAAGGGGATGCAAATCAAATAAGCACTTGCTTCAAGAAATTGGATAAAAACTTGTGAATTATGGTAGGGTAAGCCTATTGATAAATTGTTACCATCTCACATCTTGTACTCAATCATGAAAATTATCTCATGGAATATGAGGGGTTTGGACGAAAAGCTTAAACACAAACTCCTTAAGGAAAATATAGAAATAAAAAATCTTGTAGTAGTTATGATGAAGGAAACGAAATGCAGAGAGAACCATATCCCCAATATAGCCTAGGGAATCTGGAGAGGCTGCCAACATGTTTCCATTGACACTAAAGGGCCCTCAGGAGGCTTGGAAATCTTATCGAATACGAGTGATATTTCTCTTTTAGATTTTATTCCTACATCTAGATCGATCTCAAAAAATTCCAAACACCAAGATAAAAAACTCAAAGAATATATAACCAATGTGTATGGTCCCACATTTCAAGGAAACATAATAGCATATCTCATAAACATAAAAAAAATCTAAATACCCAACTAGAAGCATAAAATTGGATAATCATAGGAATTTTAACTCAATAAAATCTCCCATGGAGAAAATAGGGGGAGTACGTAGGTTGGAGGAGGAATCTAAACACTTCAAGGAGGTACTGAGTAGGCTCTAATGCCTCCTTCCTTCTCCTATTGTGTCATATGTGTACATCCTTCAATCCTATCCCAAGTTGTTCTTAAGGGGGGATGTTAGGATATTCCGACACATAGGAAATAGTTAAGTATAACTTGGTCTAGTGTAGTGTTAGGTAAAGTGTGTTTCTTTACTATGTAATTTTGTAACTTACAATCCGACGGTCACAATATGTAGTGATCCGACAGTTCATTCTTTCCTCGGTATTACCGACACTTGATTCGTGGCTTAACACCCGATTGGTCCATGATCTCTATTTAAATAGCATGGAGGGTCATTTGTAGGGTAACCGTTCATGAGAGAAGCTTATGTAAATTTTCATTCTTTTATTAATAAATTGCTTGAAGTGGCCGCGTTGGCTCAGGTCATGGACTATTTCCCCCTTTGAGGGTTTTAACCACGTCAAGAATATTGGTGTATTGATCTATGATCTATTTGTGAGCGGTGTCCTATGGTGTTCTGTTTGAGGAACTTACCTTGTAAATTCTGATACCATGTAGGAATTTACAGGGTAAGTTCCTTAGACAGAACACCAAAGGACACCGCTCACAAACAGATCACAGATCAATGCACCAATATTCTTGACGTGGTTAAAACCCTCAAAGAGGGACATAGTCCACGGCCTGAGCCAACGCGGCCACTTCAGGCAATTTATTAATAAAAGAATGAAATTTTACATAAGTTTCTCTCATGAACGGTTACCCTACAAATGACCCTCCATGCTCTTTAAATAGAGTTCATGGACCAATCGAGTGTTAAGCCACGGATCAAGTGTCGGTAATATCGAGAAGAGAATGAACCGTCAGATCGCTACATATTGTGACCGTTGGATTGTAAGTTACAAAATTACATAGTAAAGAAACACACTTTACCTAACTCTACATTAGACCAAGTTATACTTAACTATTTCCTATGTGTCGGAGTATCCTAACATCCCCCCTTAAGAACAACTTGGGATAGGATTGAAGGATGTACAAATATGACACAATAGGAGAAGGAAGGCGACATTAGAGCCTATCCCCCCTTAGTGACAACTTCCTGAACTCCAACCATAAATCGAAGTATAGTAAACTTTGCCTCTGTGACAACCTTTGTAAAGATGTATGCAACTTGATCATCTATTGAACAATATTGCACTTCAAGAACATGGTCATGAATGAGCTTTCTGATGAAGTGCATGTGCAGTTCAATGTGTTTTCTGCACTGATGTTGGACTGGATCTTGCATAGTTGAATGGCACTTTTATTATCACACCAAAGTGTAGTCGGATGCTGTTGCTGAAAGCCAAACTCTCACAGGATCTGACGAAGCCACAGGGCTTCCTTACTAGCTTCTACGGCACCATGATACTCTGCTTCTACTGAAGAAAGAGAAATGGAACTTTGTTTCTTGCAAGCCCATGTAATAGGTCCTGAACCAAGAGTGAACACATAACCTGCAATAGACTTCCAATCATCAGGGTCACCAGCCCAATCAAAATCAGTGAAACCAACCAATAGTGGAGATGATTCTGCACTGTAATGAATCCCAAACTGAATTGTACCTCAAACATAACGAAGTATTCTTTTAGCTGCTTTCCAATGACTTGCATGTGGGTTTTTCATAAACCAAGCAATAAGGCCAACAACAAAGGAAAGGTCAGGACGAATACGGGTCAGATACAAAAGTTTTCCTACAAGTTGACGGTATAAGGTAGCATCATCTTCAGGGGAAGTACAAGTGACTGAAAGTTTGGCTCTAGAATGAAAGGGAGAAGGGGTTGGCTTACAGTCTTCCATGTGAAAATGGCGTAGAATATAACAGGCATACTTGGACTGGGAAAGGGAGATACCTTCCTTGGATTGCAAGACTTGAAGACCAAGAAAATAATGCAAGTATCCTAAGTTTGTCATTTCAAACTTCTTTTTAAGGCTGGACTTCACATGGTTTATAAGGTTGGGATCACTACTAGTAAGGATAAGATCATCAACATAAAGTACAAGAATGATAAGGGACTTGCCCACTTTTTTGGTGTAGACAATATTGTCAGAATGACACCTAGAAAAGCTAGTTTCTAAAAGAAAGTTATCCATTTTGGCATACCAAGCCCGAGGGGCTTGCTTGAGACCATAAAGGGATTTCTTAAGCCGACATACAAGGCTGGAGTCTGTTTGTATAAAGCCAGTAGGTTGTTCCATATAGATTTCTTCATGCAAGTCCCCATGCAAGAAGGCAGATTTAACATCCATCTGATGGACTTCCCATTCGAAAGAGGCAGCAAGGGAAAGAACAAGGCGGATAGAGTTCATTTTGACAACAGGGGAGAAGGTTCCAGTGTAGTCAATGACTTCTACTATTGAAAAACCCTTAGCAACAAGACGAGCTTTATGTTTATCAACTTTTCCATCTAGTCCATACTTGGTTCTGTGAACCCATTTTCATCTAACAAGTCTTCGTCCCTTTGGTAGAGGAACAATATCCCATGTATCATTTTCCAATAATGAACGATATTCTTCATTCATAGCTACATCCCAATCTGGATGGCTTGAAGCTTCTACAAAGGTGTCAGGATCATAATTCGCTGAAGCTTGAGCCAGTAATGAAGAGGCTCTATCGAACTGATAATGTGTACGTCATTGATCTGTAGGATCACCGACAAGAGCACCTGCTGCATCCCGAGTAGCATGGACCCATTTTGGAAGCTGAGGGGCTAAAGGAGGATCCTGAGAAGGTGGGGAAGGATTGTCATCCTCGTTGTCATCATCTGAAGAAGAAATATTTTCAGAAGTAGAAGGGATAGAGAGAGGTGGCACATTCGCCGAACTAGGCTCGTAGGTCGATATATTTTCAGCAAACTTTACATCTCTTCTAATGATAACATTTTTGGACTTAAGTGGAATAAGTCTATATCCTTTGACATCTTCAGAATATCCAACAAAAATAAATTTTTCACTCTTAGATTCCAAAGCTTTATGTTTCTCATCTGGAATATGGGCCCATGCTTCACTTCCAAAAACACGAAAGTGACTTACATCTGGTTTAATTGAGCTCCATGCTTCTTCTGGAGTGATATTCTTTAAAACCTTAGTAGGAGTGTGATTTACTATGTAATTTGCACAATTAATTGCTTCTGCCCAAAAATTAAGGATAAGTCCTTTAGATTGAAGCATACAATTAGCCATTTTCTTTAAGGTGCGATTCTTCCTTTCAGCTAAGCCAATTTGTTGTGGAGTATATGGAACAGTATGTTGCATTTGAGTTCCATTCTCAGTGCAAAATTTGATGAATTTGTTGTTAACATATTCTCTGCCATTATCATATCTTAGCTTAAGAATTTGATGTTCAAGTTTTTTTTTCAACAAAGGCCTTAAAGGCCAAGAACATGTTAAATACTTCACTCTTGAGTTTTAAGAAGTATACCCAAGTGCGTCTGGAGAAATCATCAATGAAAGTTAAGAAATACTTGTAGCTAGAGAATGAAACAACTAGAAGTGGACCACATAAATCACTATGCACAAGCTGTAAAGGGGCTGAGGCGTGCCAAGAGGCACGTTTTTCAAAACTATCCCGATGATGTTTTCCGAGTACACATCTGGAACAAACACCATCTTGCAAGATACCATTGGAAGACTTGTCACCATATTTTCTTTACATAGATTTTGAAGGGAGCAATAGTTTAAGTGACCAAATAGCTCATGCCAAAGTTTGCTCACTTCATCATTATGAGCAAAAAATACCGAGGGAAGATTTGATGACCCAAAGTTGTTAAACTTATACAACCTTGTAGAATCATCAGCAATGCCAGTAGCTAAAATCTGTCTAGGATCTCTTAGGTCATTAATTACAACATCGTGAGGTGAAAATATATCAACCAATCCATAGAAGCCTTGAGACTCAAAATGTGAGACATTAAGCTTGAATAGAGATGAGAGTTTAGATTCCACCACATGCCCTATAGAAATATAAGTCATAATGGGAAGGTAATCTAAATCGATAACATCAATTAAAATATCAACTAAACATATATTACTTAAAAATGAGGAACATCCCTTGGTCCAACCTAGCTTAAATTTTAATGGATCCTTTTCTAAAATTAGTCCAAGTAAACTATTAACCATAGTCCATCCCTTTCTTCCCCCAACCCGAATAAAAAAATTACAAGGATGTTTTACAGATAGAACAAGCATTTTTCTTTGCACCATTGATCACTAAACCAACTCTATCACCGTCACATTCAACCATATTAAATCCACTACCAATAATCCATTTTTCACATGGAAAAGAGGCCTCCATCCATGTTCACGTGTGAGTGCGATTGAAACTGAGGTTTGGTGCATAAAAAAATGAAATCCAAGCAATCTCTCATGAAGCATAAGAGTGATCCATGCACATCGATTAGTTGGATCACCACCTGATGTTGTAAAAAAAAAAATCAAAGAAGGTGAACTATATAACGCCACCCCTCCTCTTCCCTGATGATGATCTATGGTTTGGAAAGGACCATTCCAAACATATTTCATTAAATATGTTGGGGTCTTCCCTGGTTCCTTTGAATGTTTGCATCATGCCCAAGGATGAAGAGGGTCTTAATTTGATTGATATAGTAAGTAAAGGAAACATTTTTGCTACCAAATGGGTGATTAGATGTTTGGAGGGTTCATCCAATTGGCAAGGGTTGATGTGACACAAATTTTTGGTAGCCCTGCATGTTGGAAATATTAGGGGCCAATATCGTTTATGTGACATCATTCCTACTCTTCAATTTTTAGATTTTTGGGTCCAACATTTTTAAGAACATTTCGCCGGCTTGGAGGAAGGTGGCAGACTTGGTATGTTGGAAAAGGTTAGGAAGTAGATCGGGTTGGGATTTTTATAAGGTAGTTGAATCTAGAGTTGAAAAGAGAATGAAATGTGTATTTCTAATATTCCTCATTTTTAAGCAAAGAAGTTTAGCAGAAGAAAAAAAAAACAATTTTCATTGGAGAGATCTTTGGAACTTGAATTCCTATTCTTAGAAGAACTACATTTGGTGGCTTACGAGTTTCCCTTGTCATCTATTGATCGGGGCAACCTTTATGGAGATCATCAAGCACGTTCCTCGAGAAGGCCTTTTCAAGATGAATATTGATAGGGATGGTCCCTTTTAGAGAGGTTGGGAGTGGAGGGACACCCTTTGAATCAATATGATTCTCATAAGCTCTATTACATTTTGCATCAATGCCATGAGTTAGGACTAGTTCTCAAAGCCAGATGGGATTAAATGGATGAATAAAGTCAATGGATTCATCAAATCATGGCGTTTGGTCAATTATAAACTCCTATAAAATATGGGTATTTACTTGGTTGGTGATTTTTCAAGTTCTCCCCTCTAATGCTTGGTTGGTCAAAAGCGGCTTTACTAATGGACTGTGCCATTTCTGCTCAGAATTAGAAACATTGAATCATATTTTATGAGAATGTTACTTTGCAAGATTTTGTTGAGCTTAACTTCCATATCAGCTGAATCAGGTTCCTGCTCGGAATTAGAAACATTGAATCATATTTTATGATAATGTTTCTTTGCAAGATCTTGTTGGGCTTAACTTCAATATCAGTTGAATCGCGTTCCTGCTCAGAATTAGAAACATTGAATCATATTTTATGAGAATGTTCCTTTGCAAGATCTTGATGGGCTTAACTTCAATATCAGTTGAATCATGTTCTTCAGGGTTGTTTACATTGGTGAAAATTTTACTACAAAGTTATAGATCAGTAATTAAAGACACATTGTCTAGTATTTGGCAGTATTTAAAAATATCTACATTATATTTGGTATTGTTGGAAAGTATTTTAATAATGAAATTACTTCTTTAAGTGTTTTTTTTGGGTCAATTATAATATAATAAAATATGTATGCAGCTCCTAAACAAATAAATATCAGTTGAATCATGTTCTTCAGGGTTGTTTACATTGGTGAGAAATTTTACTACAAAGTTATAGATCAGTAATTAAAGACACATTGTCTAGTATTTGGCATTATTTAAAAATATCTACATTATATTTGGTATTGTTGGAAAGTATTTTAATAATGAAATTACTTCTTTAAGTGTTTTTTTTTGGTCAATTATAATATAATAAAATATGTATGCAACTCCTAAACAAATAAGTGTTATTGATTAGAAATGCCAAACTATATAACTAAATTCTTATTCAAAATTTATAACTATTTTAGAGAATATAAACTTTTTATATACATCATTTTCTATATATATATATATATATATATATATATATAATATGAATATGATTTAAAAATTATGTTTTTCCTATAATATTTATCATTTTATATGTTCTTAAAAAAATGTTATTATAAATATTATAATTTTAAATTTTAATTTAGTCAAAGTAGATAATCAATGATATAGGCTCATTTTTTTAAAGATTTTTTGGATAGATAAATGAGATATTAGAAAGTTTGTTTAATATTTAATTTTGATAATATGGTAGAGATGTTGTAATGCAATGTCTAGTTTAACCTTAAAGACAAAAATAATCCTAAGTGTAAATATTTTTACTCGATCAAAATAAAATAAAAATAGTAAAAAAATAGAGTTAAAATAAAAATAACTTTATGGTATTCACCCATGGTATTGACCCATGGTATGAGAACCCATACCATTGACACATGGTATTCATGTGGAATATAGCCTATTTAAATGGTGAAATTAAACAAGCCTAGATCCATGTTAACTCTATATCTACCAAACGCATAGAGAGATCAAATATATTTCTTTTTTGTGAACTTAGGCATTACTACTTTCTATATTATGATCTCAAAATTTCTTACAACGTTCTTATGTTCCAGGTGGCTAGCCTACCCGAAGGAAACAGGCAGCCACCTGTCAGCATTATACCTAGACCAAAATTTGAAAATGTTCATCTCCTTGGTTCTATCATATCTGTTCTTTCGAACTCTACTAATTATTCTATCTATTAGTCTGCGATAAAACATCCAGAAACAGTTCATTTACTACAATACTTCAAACAAAACTATCCAAGAAACCAGCTTCATCAGTCCTCATCTGAAGAAATAACCGAGGCGAACGTCATGGCACTTGAACTTGGAGTCACATTCTTCTACTCCAGAACCCATTTCATTTCCTGCGGCATTTGTTCCATTTTTCCCAGAATTAGATTATTGCTCGCGGCCTGGATCTGAACCTCAGCAATTTCCTTCAGGAGTGTGGACTTTATATTTTCCAATTCTTCCTATGTCTGACTCCTTAGCTGCTCCTCCCTCTGCTTCCTTTCCTCCTCTTCTTCCTCCCAGACTGCCTGGTTCATTTCCATAGCATGGGCTACCACGTGCTTCATAATCCAATAATGTTGGATCGACTTATTAAACAAAGAATTGCGGCTCCTAGTATTTCCTAGATCTGGTACTAAATCCTCCCATTCCCCCCAGGGAATCTCCCTGTTCGAGCTTATGGATCTCAGCTCCTGTTCCCACCCATTTATCTGTTCCTGGATTTCGGGGGAATTCCCAGCCATGTAAGCATTTATCATATACATTCTTTGCTCGACCTCTAGTTTCCTTCCTCGCCACTTCGAGTTACTGCTCGATCCTTCTTCCTGGGTCTGAACTTGTTTCTCTTTCTTCAGATCCATCTTGCTGTTTGCCTGGAACTTGTTCTTGATTGTGTCTTGCCTACCTATCAATACAAGAGACCACAAGTCAGTAACTCTGTTGTAAATTTCTACTTCAACCCACTCACTTACCACCCTTGCATTAATCTGGTGGTCCCGAGTTTGCTTCTGATAAGAGGTCACTGGCCACTCCGTGACTTGCCCTGCAAGGCGGCCCCTTACCTTCCCTCCACTCTCTACTTCTCTGTACTTCCCTCGACGCCCCTCTTGTTGGATTTCTATGTACTCATCTCCCTGACTGTCGGAGGAAACTGCTCTCCCCCACGCTTTCCGGTGGAGTTCTACTCTTGGCCTTCTTTGAATTGCCTATATAGCAGACATGGTCATGGTTCCTACGGCCAACAGGAACCCTACTCTTCCCGGATTAGCTACCCTCCCCACCATGCAGCCTTTCCTGGGCTTTGATTTTTCCTTCCTCAGAGTACCATATTTCTTTCTTCTCGGGACACCATCATATCTGGTGGAGTAGAGACGTTTCTTCCCATATCTAGGATTGTCTATTACCTGCCTATGTCTGCCTTTCGACTTCATTTTCATGGACATCTCTAAGAAATAACATAAATTCCTAGTTCTATCTATCTCAAGAGCAGTAGGGTAGGAGAATGAATATACATACCACCTTTCCTCGCCAGTACTGTAGCTTTGGTCTGAACTTTGCGCCTTTCTACCACCTTTCGTCGTTCCCTCCTACTTCGTGCTCTGCTGCATGTAAAATCCTAATGCCACCTCAGGCCCTTGTTTGTATAATCCCCTCCCTCTTCCGTCCTTACCGTCACCTGTCCTTTTCCTTTCCCTGCTCTCATCCCCGCATCCCTTCCTCAGGATTTGTCTCTACCTGTCTAACTGCCTTTACTCGTCATAACTACTACATTCTCCCAACTGCTCCTGCCGTACCCTTTTTGTACTACCGTTGCCACTTGCCAACCCTTCATGGCCTCTTGTCCTGACTCCCCACGCTCCCTCCAAATCCTTTCTTAATGGCATCTCGGTTCTCTCTTCTGCCCCATCAAGTGACCCTACCCTTCCCTGCCCCATCAGCTGCCCTGCTCCATCACTTGCACCACCCCTGTCCTTTCTCATGATTATCCTTTCTGTCACCACTTGTTGTGATATTTCCCCACATCTGCCACTTACTAAATTTTCCTAGCCATTCTCCTCGAAATTTCCATGGCCACCCTTATCGACGTCGAGAAGTTTCTGCAATTTCTCTCTCTCCTCCAAGAGAAAAAGCTCCATTCCTCCGCTATCTATCAACTTTCCCCTATTCCGGCTTCCCCAGTTCGCTAACCAGTCTGCTAGTTGATTTCCTGAGCGTCTTACATGGGTGGGGATCATATAGTCTATTTTGGTAATTAGTTTCCCTATTTCACTGATGAGCCACACTGTTCGCCAACTCCTACTTATTTTTTCGGCTGGTTTTTTCTGTTGCAGCTACTTAACCATATCCACCACCAGTTTTGAGTCTCCTTCAATTTGGAGGCTCAACAAATTTTCTTGAACCGCAATTTCAAGGCCACGCTTCAGCGCGTGTAGTTCCGCTTTGTTATTAGTCACCTCTCCACAGTCCATCGAGAAAATTCTCAAGGTTTTTCCTATGTCATTCCTAAAGACCCCCCCGATTCCTGCTTCTCCCGAGTTGTTTTTTTCCGCCCCGTTGAAATTTAATTTTACAAATCCCTGTGGGGGATGCCTATACTGTTTAATTTCTTCAACCTATCTGACTTGGTCCTTTCTTTGGTAACTATTTATCATGCTTTGGGTTAATTCTAGCCACTGCAAGATCTTCGCCTCTGTTTGTATGAATTTACAGTCATCTTCCTTCCAGCCTTCCGTTAAAATTGTTTCTCTCATGTTCTTGATTGTTTGTTCCCATATTTCTGTCGGGGTTCACTTTTCTTCTTTGAAGATCACATTGTTCTGTGCCTTCCAAATGTTCCAAAGCATGAACCCAGCAGACAACATCCATGCACGATTTAAAACCGGGTTTTGGTAAGGTTTCCTCGACTAGTTTTCCAAGGTGTTTTTGATGTTTTGGAAGTTTCTATAGTGGCACTCAAACATCTGGTAATGACTGTCCCACAGGGTGTTGCTGACAATGCATCTATTCATAAGTTGTTCCATCGTCTCCTCTTGTTCATTGCAGAGCACACATCGTGATGGTCCCTGCCTCCCTTTCCTCTGTAATTGATCCTAGGTAAGTGCCCTGCCATGAAACATAATCCATAAAAAGAAAGTGACTTTCAGCCAGTGCTTTATTTTCCATAAGTTTTTACATTTCTTTGTCTCTGTCTTTTGATTTTGTTTTTCTTTTAAGTAATACCCTTCTACTATAGAAAAGGTTCCTTGTATTCGGGTTCCCCATCTTAGGATATCTTGCCCTATTTTTACCGCCACTTTACGGGATGCCATTTCTTTGTGGTAATCGTCCCACCTTTCAGTGTCAGGGGTCACTACCCAATCCTCCTTCTGTTTCCAATTGCGCCAATATTCCCCTATACCTGGTTTCCAAAATTTTCCGACCACGTCCCCCTCTGCCTGGGAGGTGAATGCTTGGATGACTTGAAGGGCTTCCTTATGGATAAGCTTTTCTCGTTGTTGCCAGGATTCCTCCAAAAACTTATCTTTGTCCCCCACTCTTATCTCCCAAAAGCTCTATTCTTTTATTAGCTCTTTATTACTCCTCGCTAAATTCCAAATTGCGGAGCCTTTTTCCTCTGTCTGGCTTCTCATCCTGTCTTCTGGTTTCTCAGCAGCCTCATATTTCCTCTCCCAGATTGTCTTCCATAAGTCTTGGCCTCCCTGTGTCCACCTCCACCAAAGCTTCACCCCCATCACTTGGTTGAGTAAGTAGGGGTCCCGCAAGCCTATGCCTCCATCTTTGGTTGGCTTGCTTAGCCATTCCCAAGAGAGTAAAGCCCATTTCCTGGTTTTACTGGTTCCCTGCCATAAAAATTTCTTGAACATGGCTACTAGTTTTTGGCTAATGGACTTGGGAACAGCTTGGCTCGATATCTGATAAATTGGGATGGATTGTAGTACTGCTTTTAGAAGAATTATCCAACTGGGGGTGTTCAACGACCAGAATGTCCAATTTTCCATCTTTTTCCTAATCTTACTTATTAGAGGTCCCCAGTTAGCGACCCTGTATTAGTGCTCTTTAAGAATAATGCCCAGATATCTCGCTGGGAAAATTCCAATTCTGAATCCCATTATTCGAGCCAGAAATATTTGGGCCGCTCCCTGAGTATTAAAGAAAAATATTTCTGATTTCTCTTTATTGATCTCTGTCTCAGATGCTTGGGTGAACTCAGATAGGGTTTTTAAGATCTGTTGGGCTTCCTTAAGTGAGGCCTGGCCATAAAAAATTACGTCATCAACGAATTGCTGGTGTGTTATGGGGAGATAATTCCCACAGATTCTTAGTCCCTTTATCTATTCCCTGGCTGCTCATGCTTTTACCAGCCTGCCCAGTCCTTCTGCTGCTAGGATGAATAGAAATGGGGACAGGGGGTCTCCCTGTCTAAGCCCTCTCGAAGGGTTAAAAGCTTTGGATGGGGTTCCATTCAACATTACTGACATCACCGGTGTGCTCACCATTGACAGGATCCATTTCACCCATCTCTCATCAAATCCGTGAGCTTTGAGGATGCCTTCTAGGTACTCCCAACTAAGGCGATCATATGCCTTTGCCAGGTCTAATTTAATTATCATGCCTTTATTTCGAGAGTTTTTCAAAGAGTGGATTACCTCTTGGGCGACTATAATTCCATCTGTTATCTACCTTCCTTTTACAAAACCAGTTTGTTCCTGAGTAATGAGGTCGGGTGGAATTGGCTTGAGTCTATTCACCATAATTGTAGCTAATATTTTGTACACTACATTACATAGAGATATTGGCCTGAATCCCTGAGGTTCATCCGAGTTTCCAGTCTTTGGAATCAATGCCAGGAAGGTGGCATTAAGGCCTCTTGAGGGCCCTAAAATCGGGTCAACAACAAGGGGGATACCCACCCGGTCCGGAACCTGGTGCCCGTTTGGTGTAGCGGGTCCGACTGGGGATAATGGGACCAGCTTCCCAATCTAAAGGATGTGTGTGTGTAGATTTTGATGATGCTAATCTAGAGGTAATTTTAAGCTAATTTAATTCTAAACTCTAAACTGACTCTATGCTACTGTAATCTAACAAAAACAGCACATCTAATCTATACTAACCCGGGGTAGAATTCTTTCATCATGCGATCTAAAAAGATTTCATACAATAACTGGTAATAAAGATCATTCAGCTATCATAAGAATATAAATCAATTAAGATAAACCATTCTGCATAAGAAGTTAGGCAAAACAGTTGTGAACAACATATCGCATAATAAGTTATTCATATGTCAAGCACAAATAAATGACTCCACTGTACAAAAGTGCCAAATGGTAACCCACACATTCATACATTAACATATAAACAACTCAGTTGTATATCACTCTAAGAATATAAGCAAAAATTAATCAAGAGATAAAAGTACCATTTATGACTGATTTCACTCACAAACTTCAAGCAATAACGATTTATCTCTACTTACTTCTAACATCTACTAAGAGTACAGAAGTGCAACATCAGTAGCAGACATTAAAATGCAAACATAAATAAATCTCGATCCATCCATTCATCAAAAACCCCCTCCGAGGGTGCAAAAGTGCATGTTCTGAGGACAAGTTTTTTGACAAATTTCTGGACCCTTCTCCAAATGCCATGATAAGGGTTAAATACTACTAACTAACTAATCTTAATTACACAAATTTAGGAAACGGCTTCAAATGATCGCCCTTTTACTAAAACAAAATTATTTCTAAAAATTGAATCTAATTTCTAACCGTTTCTGTATCTGCTCCTTAGTGCTGTAAGTAATGCAAGGTTCGCCTGGAAAGAGTCGGCTGGTTGTCTTTTTCTTTTGTTCGAGCGATAAAAGTAGAAATAACAAAAGCTAGCACCTCTTTCTGACAAACTATAAGATATTTTCGAAAATCTTCCTCTGGCTGGGTGTATTCGCTGTGTGTATACTTAGTATAACCCAGATTTCTTTCAAACTGATTGTGCTGTTGCTATTTCGGCTTCCGGCCGTGCGAATGACTCAATGAGTTAGGGATTTCATTGCCTGAACAATCTTCCGTATTGAAAATTGCTTCCGTTCTTTGTTCCAGGCTTTTCTGGAGCGTCCTCCCTCTTTAGCATTTTTCTTTTTGCTTTACCCAGTCTGAGCTTCAGGATCTTTTGCAAACATGCTGCTTTTGTGCGCCTTTGACTCTGAGTCTTGGATAGTCTATTTTCATCAGTGTCTATTGAGTGATACTCTGGAATCCGCGGCCCTGCTGCATGCGGCATTCATTTGCGAAGGTATCTCCTCTCTGTTCTTCTAGTATTGGCGCTTTCCCCTTTTCCTTAGATGTTTCCTGCATATAGATTTATATTAGTTGCTGCCTTACAGTTTACGCAAAGGAAAAGAGAAATGACGAAAAGATTGACATGAAAGCTTTAAGTTCTAATGAATGCATAATCATGACACTCATAATGACTTGACTCTTCGAAAAACGCAACACGATCATCCTGTCGAGGAAACTTTGCGATGAGTGGTTTCTGCGATTCGCATCGCAGCATCGAGGATTGCGATGTCGAGAGGTGTCATCACAGCAATTAATAGTCTCATTCATCGCAAATCGCAAATCGCAAGATCGCAGTTTGTAAGATCGCAGATCGCAAATCGCAAGATCGCATTTTTCATTTGATCACTGTGCGCTGCTTATGCGACGTTGCGATATGCGACGTCGCATATCGGCCGTCGGCGATTCCTTAGGTTTTCTTTTAAGGGCGCTTTCAAAATATGCGATGCGATGAATTTCGCATCGCTTCTTTGCAGCTTATTTATGCGCATAGGAAAACGCTTCACTCTCTCTTTGCGATGCGATATAGCTTTTAGGGAGTTAAATACAATAAATTTGATCAAAATATTTTTGGGATTTTTTGTTAAGGGTCCCCCTTTGCTTGATGTTATTGCTAATACCAAACAAAGAGGGGGGTTGTTGGTGACCACAACAATGGCGATTCACTGTGAAGAACTAGTTATCTCTGTTTTTCTATTGACATTTCCACTTCCGAAACAGAAAAATTTTCATATGTCTAAATTTTGTTATGGACAGATAGAGTAGATTACCCCTTATCCTGTCAATGATACTTTGTCTCAACCTTTCTTTTATTCCAATTGTCTGATTCCTTAGGCTTAGTTCTTGCATTCATACCAGACATTACTCGGTCCTTTTTAAAGATAAAATAAGGTCTTCTCTGCGTACTGGCTTTAAAATATGCTCATTTGTCGTAGGTAGAGCCTCTGCTGCCCGCAAGCATCCATAGCCTCGACAGGGTTACCATGTTATCCAGCAATGATCCTTTTTCCTGCTTGAGGTTATTTACAACATTTCAGAGAAAAATCCTTTTTGACACTTTTTCCTTTTTTATTCTCTAAAGAACAATGTCTTGGTTTGGTGGCCAAATTATGACACAGTCATTCACTTGATTTACACTTTTGCTGAACAAGCTAGCTCGTGATGAGACCCCTTGTCTTTTGATTGCAACAATCTTGAGTCGTTGCCCTGTTTTGATAGACAGTATTGGCAAAGTCAGCAAGTTATAATATCTGTGATCATGATAAGCCGGCTCGTGATGAGACCTCTTATTCTTTGAGATATAGTGTTTTCTCGGATTGTTTCTCTGAATGCTGCGGTTTCCTTTAGCAGGGAGGAAGTCATTGTTTTTCCTTAAGAAAGCTCTGGACGACAATAATAGAGTTTGAAAACAACAGCTTTACAGAGAATATTTATTTTATTATTGATGATACCTTTCATTGTGCTGACATAAAACAATTTTTTACCAAAGGTTGCTTTCATCAAAGTTTTTTGAGAGGTTGAAACTAATATCATATTCAGGCTAAAGTTAACTCTATTTGTCAATAATAAAAATCAGATTTTTCGAAAAGTTTTGCTATTTGTACAAGTGAAATCAAAATCTGATAGAGAGTTGGTGTGCTCTTTCATGAATCCTTTTTGATGATCATTTACAACCGGTTTTATTTATAAGAAAGAGAAAAACAAAATAAAAATAAAAAAACTAAAACTATCCTACAAAAATAGAAGAATGATCTTCTATGGAAAATACATTTTAAGAATCTGTCCATTCACAGGCAAAGAATCTCTTCTACCTGCCAAATCCTGCAACACAAACGTCGATGGGCCTATGACTTCTACAATCTGAAAAGGACCAAGCCACAGCTTCTGAAATTTCGTATGTTTGCCCTTTTCTTCATGAGCCTTATCCCATTTCAAAACTAAATCTCCCATCTGAAAGCTTTTTCTGGTCATTATGCTTGAGTCAAAAGAGGATTTTATTAGCGCTTGGTGGTGAGCATGGGTTTTCTTAGCTTGTTCTCGTCGTTCTTCTAGTTTGATTATCTCCATTTGTCTCAATTGTAAGGAGGAAGTAGATACATCATCGATGTGTTGTACTAAGGACAAAGAGGGAATGACTAAGTGAGTTGGGAGAACCACTTCTTTCCCATAAACTAAATTAAAGGGAGAAGTGCCGATTGAAGCTTTCCTCGTAATTCTATCTGCCCATAAAGCATTTACCAGCGCTTTGTGCCAATTCTTTTGGTTTTGGTCGACTGTTCTTTTAATAATCCTGATTAGGTTTTTGTTTGTTGATTCAGCCAACCCATTACCTTGCGGATAGTAGTTGGCAGAATACTTCAGTTTGAACCCTCTTTTAAGTGCAAACTCAGTCATTGTATTTCCAGAAAAGTATGATGCATTATCAAACATTAAGGCCGTTGGCAATCCAAACCTAGTGATGATAAATTGATCTATGAATTCAATAATGTTTTCAGAATTAACTGTCTTGAGAGGAACTGCTTCTACCCATTTAGTAAAATAATCTGTTGCCGTGAGGATATACCTATGCTGCTTAGAAGAGTGAGGAACGATCTCACCTATTATGTCCAAGCCCCATTGGCTGAATGGTTGCTCAATGTTAACCGGCTGTAGTGGCATGGACGATTTCTTTTGTTTCCCTGCAGCAGTCTGGCAGATTTGGCATTTCCTTACGTAATTGTATGAGTCTTTGAACAGCGTGGGCCAATAATATCCTGCACGTAAGATCTTATGTGCAGTAGCTTCTCCAGCATAGTGTCCACCTGCTGGTCCATCGTGGAGTTCCTGCAAAACCTTTTCGGATTCAGTTTTCTCAAGACACCTAAGAAGTACAAAATCGTAATTCCTTTTAAACAGAACATCATTTATGAGCTGGTATTGTTTAGCTTTCAATCTCAGAGCTCTTTTCTTGGTGTGATCCAGGTGTGATGGAGCATACCCGTTCTTAAGATAATAAATGGTGTCCACATATTTTGATTCTGCGTCGTTTAGGCTTACCTCATATGTATGTACCTCTTCAGATGAGTTCTCAGGAATTTGTGATGCTCCAACTAACATCTTGCAGAAGCCTTGACCTCTTATGATGTTTGCTGGCTTGATCTCAAGATCGTATTCTTGTAAAGCGGTAATCCAATTTGCTCTCTTTTCGCCCACATCCTTCTGTACCAACATGTTTCTTACCGCTGGAAACGGTACTACGACTTTGGTATGGGCTTTAAGTAAGAAAGGTCTGAAATATTTGATCGCTTTGAAAACAGCATATGTCTGTTTCTCCACGTCTGAATAATTGAGCTCAGCACCTTGTAAGTTCGAGCTAAAGAATGTGATTGGAGCTTCCGCCTTCTCTTGATTTGCTTGAGTTAAAATCGCGGCATAAGATTTCTCTGAGGCAAAAGTGTATAAGATAAAAGATTCTGAAAAATTTGGGGTAGCTAAAGATGGAGCGTTGATGATAGCTTGTTTGATCAAGTTGAATGCTTCGTGCTCATCTTGACCCCATTTAAAATTTGAATTCTTTTTTATCATATTTTGTAAAGGAGAAATAATACGTGAAAAATCCGGGACAAACCTTTTTACAAAATTGATTTGTCCAAGGAAAGATTGCATGGCATTTTTGTTATGGGGCATGGATATTTCGGAAATTTCTTTGATTCTGTCAGGTTCAATGTGAATAACAGATTTCGACACTATGAATCCTAGCAATTTCCCTTCACTTAATGCGAAAAAAGATTTCTTTGGGTTAAGTGAAATCCCATACCTTAAACATCTTTGAAAGATTTGTTTCAAATCTTTGAGATGGTCGCTTCGCTTCTTGGAGTACATTGTTATATCATCCAGGTAAATCACTACCGATTTATTGACTAAACCTTTAAACGCGATGTCCATGGCTCTCTGAAAGGTAGCGTCGGCATTGATCAGACCAAATGGCATCTTCCGATATGCGTATGTGCCCCATTTGGTTCGGAATGTGGTTTTCAACTGATCATCGGGATGTACTAGCACTTGATTGTATCCTGAAAATCTATCCAAGAAAGACATTAATTCTGAGCCCGCTACTGCCTGTAGTATTTGCTCCATAGGTGGGAGGGGAAAATTGTCTTTCTGATAGGCTTTGTTGAGGTTCTGGAAATCAATACAAATCCTGATATCTCCGTTTTTCTTTCTAACAGGCACCATATTGGATACCCATTTGGAATGTCTGACGGGGAAAATTATTCTGGCTCTCAACAACTTATTTAGCTCAGTCTTTATCTGATTTTCTAAGTTGGGGTGGATTTTTCTGAGCTTCTGCTGGACAGGTTTTTCATTGTCAATCATAGGGATAGTGTGTTGAATGATAGAAGTGTTGTATGTCTTCAGCTCATCGTAATTCCATGCAAAAACGTTTTTGTATTGTCTCAGAAGACGGATATATGCTGATTTTTCTTCAGGGGCTAGGCCGTGGCCTAGATTAACGTTTTGCGGCTTCTGATCGGTTCCTAGGTTCACTAATTCATAATTCAGAGTTGAACTGTAGAGTTTAGAATTGGCAGACCTTTTAAACCGACTTTTTAAATCATATAAATCTTCTAACTTAACCACCGATTTAGGTATAGCATTATCAGTGCTATTTTGTTGTATTTGGTGATCATGATGGTCTTCGTCAATTATTTGATTTGAGTAGGATCCTTCAGAAGTGAGGAAATTTACAATGTCAGGATCGTCGTTGAATACTCTCCAGTTGGTGATGTTGTCAGGGATGGATGGTCTAAAGATTAATTCTATTGAGAACCTATCTGGACTAAAATCTTCGGAGGGAATAATTCTAGAGGCTACGTTAGCTAACAGGTCTGCGCTCGCATTTTGGAGTCTTGGGATTGACGAAATATTGAATGCTATGAAATGTGAAGTCAGATCTTGTACTAAAGATTGATAGTGCTTTAAATGACTTGACAGGCAATGTATGGTGTTACGTACCTGTTTGACGACAATTTCAGAATCTCCAAAGACTTGAAGATACTTAACATTCAACCTGATTGCTTTGTATAGGCCTTGCACCAAGGCTTCGTACTCCACTGTATTTTTTGTGCAATCGAACTCAAGTCTGCATGTAAGCATGATCTTGTTTCCGTCTGGGCTAATCAGAACGCATCCTGCTCCTGCTCCCTCGTTAGATTTAGAGCCATCAAAATATAATTTCCAAAACAAAGATGTATTTACAGAGTTATCTAAAAATTTAAAACACTTTGAATCATCAGTTTGGGAAAAAATTTCAACTTGGGACAAAACTAAATTTTCTAAGTAAGGTGAGGTGTGAGCATTGAAATTGCCGAGGAAAGAATCTACCGAGTAATTGCCTATGATACTGCTGTTGTATGCTATTGCTTCATTCTCTCCTTCCAATTCAGTCACTATGTACTTTTGGTGCAACTCTCGTTCAACCTTTATTTGATTCGGTTTACCGTTGTAGGGTAACCACATGTGCGACCAGTCGGTTGAGAAATATCCGTGGAGTTTTTCGGACCAATCCCTGCTAAGAATTAAACCATAGAATTCAGGGATATCAGCTACTAGAATGTCGATAACCTGGCATACTTTCGGGTTAGACGACAATCTTATGGTCACCTAGTTAAGTTCACCAATCACTTCGACTTGAGATCGATCAAGTTGAACTATGCGCACTGCGGATTTTTGTGGCTGAACATTCAATTTGGCACATATTGATCTGGGTAAAATATTCGTTGAAGCACCAGAATCAACCAAGCAATTGTGCACATTTTTATTGAAAATTTCATAAGTGAGAAGAAAAGGAGGAGTATGGGATCTTGATCTTCCTCCAATCAAGGCAATGTCATTCGGATCAATCTTATTGATCATGTTGGTTGGAGGTCTTCCCATGTTGTGGGAAGCTACAGCTGTAGGTAAAGATGTAGTAGGCACGGCATGTAATTCTTTCATCATTATTTTCTGTTGATGTTTCAATTTGCTCAATTCGTAAAGAGTGATATTAGCCCTAGTCTTTTTCATGTCATCGATAATGTTATACTCCATTTCATCCGACACTATCAGTGTTCTTGATGGAGGTGCTTGATCTGATTGGACTGGGCTAAAATGGGTCACTCTAGCGGTTGTTTTCTTTGTTGCGACCTTATCTTTTGTTGCAGGGCTTGCGCCTTTCTGTTTAGGGGTAGTTTGGGGAGGATCAAGTTGATTTTTGCTTCGTGTGCTAACCGGAAATGCTTCTTGATCTTCTTCTTGTGGGAGGATGAAATCCCACATTCCTTGTAGTTCCACAATTTCTTCATCATCGGTCTGCCCTTCAGTGGTATTCTCTTCTTCTTCTTCTTCTTCAGATTCGACGTTTGAGACAGCATTGGGTGGTTTCACCTCCATGGGAGGATTTCTTTTAAAAGATCTGTAGGGTTTTTTTGAAGAAGTTTCTGCTACTTGTTTTCTTATGTCAATCATCTCATTGGACATGGCCTTTAACACTTTTTGTAATCCTTCCATATCGAAAGGATCTCTCGTTTGCTTCTTCTTGGTGTCTTCTTTGAAAGAGATTTTCTTAGATTTGCGTTCTTCTATTGCAGATCTCTTTTCTAGGGCAACTACGTGCTTTTCTACTGCTAACGCCTCTGTCAAGTTTTCAATTAAGGTCGTCTTGTTTGCCCTATCTACGAAGATAGCCAAGTTTGATGGTAAGGCCGTGATATACCATTCACATCTTACTTCCTCACTGGGTTGAGAAGCAGTGGGAATTTTGTTGAGGATCTTACTGAACCGTAAATTGAAATCTTTAATGGGTTCTCTAGCCTCAGCTTTAAGATTAGATAGGTCATTGATCAATGTCGTTGTTGATCTGTCGTCGCCAAACTTGGTGAGGAATTGACTTTGAAAAATGTCCCAACTTGTGATGGACCCGGAAGGTAACGAAAAGTACC
Organism: Pinus tabuliformis; assembly: GCA_031772625.1. Taxonomy (NCBI): domain Eukaryota; kingdom Viridiplantae; phylum Streptophyta; class Pinopsida; order Pinales; family Pinaceae; genus Pinus; species Pinus tabuliformis. The sequence goes on from CM062817.1 coordinate 80,097,452, forward strand.
ATGACCTGGTTGTTCCTTGCATTGTATAAGGAAAAAGCTGGACAACAGCATCCTCGTTGGTAACTCCATTGAGATTAACAGAAAGCATGAAATTATTGATATGCTCTTCAGCTAGCATGCCTGTTTCTGGATTGAATTTAGGTAGCCATTTCTCAGGATGGGCCAGTATTGGGCTCAGGGGTGGAGGCATTAAAACCGCCCCAGGATTGTTCCATGGAGACTGGGCCATCGTTGAGCCGCTAGTTAATGAAAGTGCAGAGGATGATCCCTGATGCTGAGAAGATAAAGATATTATGATTTTTGATGATTGAAGAGGAAGGGTTGTGGAAGATGGATGAGTGATTTGGGATGAGGATGTGGGTGGTTGACTTCGCGGTGAGGGGGTTGAAATGGACGAAGTAGATGAAAGAGTCTCACTGTCAGACTCTGGTGGTGTTTTCCTTGCTCTTTTCCTAGTAGGGAGAGGGAATTCACTTGGTTGAATACCAAATTTTTCACTCTTCAATCTGGTCAGGGGATGAGCAAGATTGTACTGCGAAGTCACGCTGCTGTGAAATTTATCAGACCTCTGAGAAAAAATAGAGAATACCTGGAGTTTATGAATCAAAGTTTGAATTTCAGGGGGTTCAATGATGAGTTGGTCTGATATATTAGGGTAGGTAGCAGCGGTGGATACTCGAGCGACTTCTAACTCCGGGTTTAACCGTACTGGAGAAGTCGAGGGAGTTGATGAGGGTGATTTACTCTCAGAATGGTATTTAGATTTTGACTTAGTTGCCATTCATAGTTCATGCCCTCCTTCTAGCGCCAAATATGTTGAGGGCCCTAAAATCGGGTCAACAACAAGGGGGATACCCACCCGGTCCGGAACCTGGTTGGCGGCTCCTTTCCCGTTTGGTGTAGCGGGTCCGACTGGGGATAATGGGACCAGCTTCCCAATCTAAAGGATGTGTGTGTGTGTAGATTTTGATGATGCTAATCTAGAGGTAATTTTAAGCTAATTTAATTCTAAACTCTAAACTGACTCTATGCTACTGTAATCTAACAAAAACAGCACATCTAATCTATACTAACCTGGGGTAGAATTCTTTCATCATGCGATCTAAAAAGATTTCATACAATAACTGGTAATAAAGATCATTCAGCTATCATAAGAATATAAATCAATTAAGATAAACCATTCTGCATAAGAAGTTAGGCAAAACAGTTGTGAACAGCATATCGCATAATAAGTTATTCATATGTCAAGCACAAATAAATGACTCCACCGTACAAAAGTGCCAAATGGTAACCCACACATTCATACATTAACATATAAACAACTCAGCTGTATATCACTCTAAGAATATAAGCAGAAATTAATCAAGAGATAAAAGTACCATTTATGACTTATTTCACTCACAAACTTCAAGCAATAACGATTTATCTCTACTTACTTCTAACATCTACTAAGAGTACAGAAGTGCAACATCAGTAGCAGACATTAAAATGCAAACATAAATAAATCTCGATCCATCCATTCATCAAAAACCCCCTCCGAGGGTGCAAAAGTGCATGTTCTGAGGACAAGTTTTTTGACAAATTTCCGGACCCTTCTCCAAATGCCATGAGAAGGGTTAAATACTACTAACTAACTAATCTTAATTACACAAATTTAGGAAACGGCTTCAAATGACCGCCCTTTTACTAAAACAAAATTATTTCTAAAAATTGAATCTAATTTCTAACCGTTTCTGTATCTGCTCCTTAGTGCTGTAAGCAATGCAAGGTTCGCCTGGAAAGAGTCGGCTGGTTGTCTTTTTCTTTTGTTCGAGCGATAAAAGTAGAAATAACAAAAGCTAGCACCTCTTTCTAACAAACTAGAAGATATTTTCGAAAATCTTCCTCTGGCTGGGTGTATTTGCTGTGTGTATACTTAGTATATCCCAGATTTCTTTCAAACTGATTATGCTGTTGCTATTTCAGTTTCCGGCCGTGCGAATGACTCAATGAGTTAGGGATTTCGTTGCCTGAACAATCTTCCGTATTGAAAATTGCTTCCGTTCTTTGTTCCAGGCTTTTCTGGAGCGTCCTCCCTCTTTAGCGTTTTTCTTTTTGCTTTACCCAGTCTGAGCTTCAGGATCTTTTGCAAACATGTTGCTTTTGTGCGCCTTTGACTCTGAGTCTTGGATAGTCTATTTTCATCAGTGTCTGTTGAGTGATACTCTGGAATCCGCGGCCCTGCTGCATGCGGCATTCATTTGCGAAGGCATCTCCTCTCTGTTCTTCTAGTATTGGCGCTTTCCCCTTTTCCTTAGATGTTTCCTGCATATAGATTTATATTAGTTGCTGCCTTATAGTTTACGCAAAGGAAAAGAGAAATGACGAAAAGATTGACATGAAAGCTTTAAGTTCTAATGAATGCATAATCATGACACTCATAATGACTTGACTCTTCGAAAAACGCAACACGATCATCTTGCCGAGGAAACTTTGCGATGAGTGGTTTCTGCGATTCGCATCGCAGCATCGAGGATTGCGATGTCGAGAGGTGTCATCGCAGCAATTAATAGTCTCATTCATCGCAAATCGCAAGATCGCAGTTTGTAAGATCGCAGATCGCAAATCGCAAGATCGCAGTTTGTAAGATCGCAGATCGCAAATCGCAAGATCGCAGTTTGTAAGATCGCAAATCGCAAGATCGCATTTTTCATTTGATCATTGTGCGCTGCTTATGCGACGTCGCATATCGGCCGTCGGAGATTCCTTAGGTTTTCTTTTAAGGGCGCTTTCAAAATATGCGATGCGATGAATTTCGCATCGCTTCTTATTTATGTGCATAGGAAAACGCTTCACTCTCTCTTTGCGATGCGATATAGCTTTTAGGGAGTTAAATACAAAAATTTTGATAAAAATATTTTTGGGATTTTTTGTTAAGGGTCCCCCTTTGCTTGATGTTATTGCTAATACCAAACAAAGAGGGGGGTTGTTGGTGACCACAACAAGGCCCTGATGCATACGCTTTGTACACCTTTATTCCTCCACTAGGTCCAACAAGTCATTACCCATAAAACTCCAGGCTGCTTGGTAAAATTCGATGGTAAATCCATCAGGTCCCAGGGCCTTATTCTTCGCCATTCTGTTAACCACTTCCTCCACTTCTTCTTTTGTAATTACCCTGAGTAGAGCCAGATTCTGTTCTCTAGTTAATTTTTTAGGTATATGTTGACAAACTCTGGCGATTTCCTCCTCCCTGCTAATGTTTGGTTCTGTTAGGATCCCTTTGAAATAGTCCACCAGGAGCTTTTCCATTTCTTCCTGTTGCAGCACTCTGTTTCCTTGACTATCTTTTAGTGAAAAGATTCTATTATGTTGTCTATGGTTCAGCATTGCTTTGTAAAAGAATTTGTAGTTCTTCTCCCCTTCTTTCAGCCATTGGACTCATGATTTCTGTTTCCACAGAATTTCTTCTTGCTTTCATCTTTCCGCTAATTGATTAATTATCCTTCCTTCCTCCTTGTCCAATTCCTCACTTCTGCCTCCTTTAATGATTTGTTGTTGAATTCCTTCCATTTTGGACTGCAGTTTCCCTCTCTCTTTTTGAATGTTGCCAAATTCCTCCCTGTTCTATTTCTTAATTTTGCCCTTTATGTCTTTGAGCCTAATTTGGAACGTGTGCATTTTGTTTCTACCTTTCATTCCCATTTTGCTTTCTTGCCACCAATTTTTTACTTTGTTTAAGAATTCTGGATCTCTTAGCCAAAAGGACTCAAAACGAAAAGGTCTCTTTTTGTTTTGATTGTTCATAGCTATTTCCAGTTTAATTGGCCAATGGTCTGACCCTATAGAGGGGAGGATGGAAGCTTCGTAGAAGATGTCCATACCTATTATGTGTTCAGAGACTAAGAATCTATCTAATCTTGACACTATTTGTTTGTTCCCACCTCTTCTATTGTTCCAAGTGAATTTCCCATTTATTGTTGGTATGTCTACCAGACTTAAGTCTGTTTGGACATCTCTGAATCTTTCCATCTCCGAGTCTTCCCTCCTTATTCCTCCTTTCTTCTCCTCTTTATAGGTTATCATATTAAAGTCTCCTGCAATAATCCACCTTTTCTCCTGGTGCATATTCTTTAGTTTTTGCAAATGACTGAGCAATAGGCCTCTATCTACTGGGGTGTGGGGCCCGTAGACTGCTGACACTACAACCCATTCACTTTGCCCAATGGGTCTGAATCTGCAGATCAGGATTCTGGGCATTCCTATCCACCAGTCTTATAGGACTTCTGCTGGGTTCCAAATTACTGCTATCCCTCCTGCACTTCCTTTAGCATCTATGGTTACTTGCTCATATCTCGGACTTATTTTATTGAGTATTTCCTCCATCTTCTGGCCTAAAATTTTCGTTTCTTGAATAAGCATTATCTGTGGTTTGTCTTTCCTCAATCTTTCCGCTAAATGTCTCTTCTTCCCTTTGTTGTTCAAGCCTCTAATATTCCAGGATGTCAAAATCATTGAGGGGTTTGATTTAGGTTTTGAAACACCGCTGAAAGCGGAACCACTCTCCCTGTGTTCATCAGCATTTCTCCCATTAGTTGGATGGAGTATTTAAGATTTTTCCTTCCTCTTTTCTTTTTCCCGCCCTTGATTTGTACTTGCTGATCTGTTCTGCTGTCCTGTTCTCTTGGTATTCTTCAGGCGCAACTTTACCTTTTTCCTGTTTAGCTATATACTGCTGGAAGGTTTCCGCATACAACCTCTTCTAGTCTTCCAGGATAAATCTCTCGTCCAAGTTTCTCCATTCATTTAATAATTTTCTCAGAACTTCTTCTTCTTTACTAAGATCATCCCTGGTTATCTCCATTTCTGTCTCCATATGTTCTTCATGTTCTGCCTATTCTTTGCCTTTGTCCGTGAGATCACTCGGGGCTTTCCTCTTTATGTGAGATCTTTCACTGCTGGAACTATTGTCTGACTCTTTATCTTCCTAATTTTCCATGGTTTGATCCTCATCTTCTCCCTCTTCCTGTAGTATTTCAAAGCTATTTGATTTCCCTGGGTTTATTTGTTTTTCCTTCTTGTCTTCTTTGGAGTTTTCTTTGGTTATTTTCCTTCTACTTTTTACCTCTTGGAATCCTTCCTGGTCTACTGGCCCTCTCTTCTGTTGCTTACTTTTCCTTTCTTCTTCTTCCATTGTAATAAGACATTCCTTAACCAGATGTCCATATTCATGGCATCTGTAGCATCTAAATGGTATATGCTCATAGTCTAGGTTTCGCTGCAAGACTTCTTCATGATACTCTAGTTCCACGGAATCTGGGATTGGGTTCGCTATGTTCATATACACGCATATCCTTGCATACGAAGTATGCCTTCCTCTCTTTGTAGTTTCCGCTATTTTCACAAAACTACCTATTGTGTTTCTTATCCCTTCCAAGATTTTTGGATCCCAAAAGTCCATAGGTAACCCAAACAATCGAACCCATACTGGAGCTGCTAAAAAATTTTCCTTATTGGGGTTATAGCATTCTTCCTAATATCTCATAAATAGACCAGCATTATAATAAGAATAAGGGCCATTTTCAAACACTTTTTCTTTATCTTGCAAGTTAGAGAAGATTACCATGAAGAAGCCTTTAGCTCCCAACTTTAGCTCGATGTGTCCTTGGGGCTGCCATTTTTGCTGAATCCATCTGGTAAGGTCTCTTTCGGATGGCCAGACACCGACAAACTTACAGATAAGGGCATGATCCTTCATGTAGCTTCTATACCTTTCTAGTTTATTTGGCGGGATGACAAACCTTGGTTTCTCCTCCGCACATGGCAGGCATTTTCCCCTTCTGCCCGCCTGCCATGTTGCTCCCAGAACAGGACCTGCATTCTGCTTCTCCTTTGTCGACTGATTGTTCTGTCCTTTCCCTGCCGCTGCATCCTGATAGGAGGGGATATCTCCCCTCCTGACCTCCTCTATCATGACTGCGGCTCTCATATGTCCAACTTGTCTTCTGTTGTGACTCTCTGTTGTCTGCACCCTTACCTTTCTTGATTCCTCCCCGCCGATTTTACCACATGGCCGCCATTAGGTTTTGGTTGTGGAGCTCTTCCGTAAAACATAAGCCCAAAAACATGAGAGATCAAATATCTTGATATGTAAACTTTTTTTAAATTAAAATATATTTGATCTCTCATAACATTTGATAAATTCAAAGTTAAAATAATTCAAAGCTAATTTTATAATAATTATGAAAAAATATATAAATTATTTAAAATAAAATATCATTTTAATTTTATAATTACATTTTGGAAAAAAAAAAAAAAAATTGTTTTCACAAAAATAATTTAAAATAAAAATAAAAATATCCCAATAATTAAATTAAACTTAATAATGAGAATAATTTTTTTAATTAATTAGTTATATACCTACTTATATTATTTACGGTAAGAGACAAGTTTGTGAGGCTTAAGTTGTATCAAAAATCAAGATATGATGAATGGAAATTTTACACTTAATTCATGAGTATTAGTTATTTTAACCAACCATTATTTATATAGGTATATATATATTTCTAAATTTAAATAATTTATATATTATTTTATTATTATTATTATTTAATATATAATTTCTTAATTTAAATAATTTATATATTATTTTATTGTTATTATTATTTAAATATTTTTTATGATATATTTTTTAAGGGTGGTAGAAGGGAGAGCTTTTTTTATAGCAAAAGTTTAGGGTTTACTTCAAAGTATTTTTTTTTGTTAAAGAAGTTTGGGTTTTTTTCTTTATTGTGTTGGGTGAATCTCTTTCAATAATTTAATATTTGGTCAAAGGATCTTCCTCTTGAGATAAATTTCTAGATAATTTCCTAAATCAAATTAAGAAGGTATCAAAAGATATCCCAAAGATGAGCTTCAAGCATATTTTAAGAATAATAACTAGAAATTTGCCAACCAAGGTTGCAATTTGAAGTTTGGAGAGTTGATGTTTAATGATCAATTAAGACCATCCACCATCCCTTAGTGGATTAAGGATGAATCTTACTTTCAAATATCAAAAAGTTCCAACAACTTTAGTGTCAAGTGTCCAAACTTGAAATATGTTGCAATAAGGATTATATTTTGAAATAGACTATACACACTATAAATTTTGTTTGATTTTGGGGCTCGATTAGAATGTACTCACTTCCAAATACATACTTTCCAAAGACCCCCTAGTATCAGTTGTATTCTTCTTTAGAAGATAAATTTGTAAATGATACTAAAAATAGAAAAAATCATAATATAACTTCCAATATATAATTATAATCCTAACATAATTTTTATAATTAATATAAATATTCTTATTATATAAAAATTCATATTTTCATTATTTTATCTTATTCATATTTATGAACTAAAATAATAATACGAGGTAAAAATTTTAATATATTTACATTAATATAAATATTCTTATTATATGAATATTCATATTTTCATTAATTTGTCTTATTCATATTTACAAACTAAAATAATAATACGAGGTAAAAATTTTAATATATGTAAATTTATTTACAAACTAAAATAATAGTACGAAGTAAAAATTTTAATATAGGTAAATAATTATAAATATATAATAGTAAAAAGTATATATAAATCAAAATTAAAATATATTTACAAATAGTAATCCCCATTTTTAAATATATACATAATTATTATTTTATAATTTAGTAAATTAAATAATTAATTTAATAAAAATGTATAATTACATATACATTAATATAATAAAATATTATAAATAAAATAATTAAATTAATAAAATATTAAATATATATTAATATAATAAAATTAAATAATAAACTCAATTTTTAAATTTTATTAAATAATAATAATAATAGTTGAACAATTGTCAGAAGCCCATTTGAATAATTCAATATCGATGAATCTGAAAGAAAGTTTTGAAAATTGGACCGGAGATATGACAAGATTTCTTGGAAGTCTTTGGGGGTTATTCATAAGCGCTAGGATAACTATGGAACAAAGTCAGATTCATTTGGTCAATCAGATTCAAAAAGTTTACCGATCCCAAGGGGTATGAATTGGTGATAAGCATATAGAGGTTATTGTACGCCAAATGACATCGAAAGTCTTAATTTCAGAAGATGGAACGGCTAATGTTTTTTCACCGGGGGAACTCATTGTATTATCACGAGCACAGAGAATGGATCGTGCTCTGGAAGAGGCAATCTACTATCAAACCATGTTATTAGGAATAACAAGGGCATCTCTGAATACTCAAAGTTTTATATCCGAAGCGAGTTTCCAAGAACTGCTCGGGTCTTAGCTAAAGCTGCTCTACAAGGTCGCATCGATTGGTTGAAAGGCTTGAAGGAAAATGTTATTCTCGAGGGGATGATACCTGCCGGTACTGGGCAACATTAAGGAATTTAGACTTCTGTGATCCATAGCATTGTTTAGATAATCTTCGGCAAAATCACATAACCAATCTTTTGTCGACGCGTTTCGAACCAACCAGTGTGGTTCATCGTCAGGACAACGAAACGAAACGGAAACGAAACGGAATAGATCCAAGAATAGGGAATAGGAATCTATTTAGCAACAAAGTGAAGGACATTTTATTTCATCGTGACAAAGTAGATTTTTTTTCCTTTCAAGACAATTCTCACAAATATCACAATATATTAAAACAGCAATTAAAATAGTCTTGAGAAATAGTCTTGAGAAATAGATTTCTTGTTATGTTCATGAATATCTCTTCTATAATAGGAAGAATATCAAATATTCTATGAGTGAGAACGTTTCTATCACGTACTAGACAGACAGGCAATCTTTGAGATGTAATTGATTCCGTTGGAATAATTATATATTACGATACATTTTATTTCGCTATTTTGGGGAGGAAAGCGAACGAGAATGAGCAAAAGATATTGGAACATTGATTTGGAAGAGATGATGGAAGCAAGAGTTCATTTACGGCATAAAACTAGGAAATGGAACCCTAAGATGGCACCTTACATTTTTACAGAGCGTAAAGATACTCATATTATAAATCTGGCTAAAACTGCTCGTTCTTTATCAAAAGTAAACCACTTAAATATTTACAACAACAATTCAAAGAATCGACACTCTAAGAACCACTCAAAAGTTCTTGTTGATCACTAATTACTATTTCTCAACAACTTATTAATCACTAGCTACTGTTTTATATACAATTATATGATTGTATGTGAACAATTTACTAGGAGTAAGTTCAATTAATCACTATTTTATATATAATTATAAGATAAAGTATAAATTATATATAATTATATAGTTTAATTTAGTTAATTATTTACCCATATTTCAAAATGATATAATTATATATATTTTTTTTAAAGTAGTATTAATAGATTTTAAAAAATTTTCTAAGAGTATGGTTTGCCTAACATTTTGAGTAGCTTATTCTCTAATGAATCGAAGAGTCTATAACATTTGTTTATACCTTTTTGGTTATTTAATAAATGGAATTATAAAAGAAAAAGTTTATATTATTCCATTTTATTCTTTATATCATTATAACTTCTTCTTTTTTACCTTTTTTAATATAAATTTTATCAAAATTTTAAATCCACACCACCAAATTAAGGTCTTTTGAAGATATGTACTTGATGCTATCTCAAATCATACTTTGTTACTTCTAAGTTCAAAGAAAAAATGTGGTGTGAGAAAGATTTAGCGCCTAAAAGAAAATTAAGTTATTATAAGAAGGTCATCAACCCCACCCTGGAGGATCAAAAGTATCTCTCTATTTTAACTAGCTCAAAGAAGAAAATCAATATAGCAAAGATTAGAACAAATTCTCATGAGCTCCATAGTGAAACAGGTCGTTGGGCAGTTCCTAAAACACCATGGATGGAAAGGATCTACCATCTATGTGACAATAGGAACATCGAGGATGAAAATCACTTCCTCTTAAAGTGCCCCACGTACAACCACAATAGATCTCAATTTCATAATCTTTGTCACAACACTGACCTTCCTAACCTTTCACAATGTCAAAATTATAGTGAGCTCGGAAGGCTTCTCTCCAAGCTTTTTGAGCATAGGAATAAAATCTTAAATCAAAATAAATAATTTGCTTCTTTAGGTCCGATAGACCAAAGTTTGGTCTCAGCAGACATTAACCACCACCACCATCATCATCAATAGAAGATGTGGCACTCATAATACATGAGTCACCCGAGGGTGGTGCCTAATTAGCACCAATGCCCACCAAAACCACCTAGTCTTGCTAGGTGAGCCTCGAGCTATAATTACATTCTTTTATGTTTAATTATAGAGTCGAAATTTAAATTAAACTTTAATTCATTACTATATATGTATATATATCATTTAAATTTATATATAATTTAAATTAGTATTTTATTCATTACTCTCTCTACACAAAAGGATTATTTTTATTATATTATTAATAAATTAATGTACACAATATTAAAACCTTAATAGAATTCATTAAATTAGGTAAATAAGAAAATTTGTAAGAGAAATTTCCATATCTCCAATGTGCATGTAATCTTTTTTAGAAGAATCAATAAATAAATTCTTACCTCTAAATAATAAGTTATTAAAAACATTATGTGAATTTTTGCAATTAAACACATTTTTATTAATAATAAGTACATAAGTGTTGTATGTGGCAAATTGGTTTATCTCTAGTGGTTGGGAGAATTATTATTATCTTCTCCATCTATAGTCAATTTGTGCAAGTGACATTTTGAATTCATATCACCTATCTTGTTGTAATCGCTTCCAATATATTACCCTTACTTATGCACTGGAAGGTGAGATGCTTGGTTATAAGGAGAGAAAAAAAATAAATAAAGTGCTATTAATATATTCTTATGCAAAAATTTACATGAACATTGGAGTTTAAGTAATCATGGATAAGAATTTATTTATTTACCTAAGTTGAGTGAGTTCTCGTAAATAAATAAAGTTTTAACCATGATAATGACTAATTTATATTGTATACACAAATATATGGATATAATTATATCTTGGGTAATAAATTCATATATTTCTCTCACACACACATAAGAGAGAGAGGGCGAGAGTGGGGGGGGGGGGGGGGGGGGGGGGGGTTGTTGGGTGCGCTATCTACTCCTAGAAACACTAGAGGCCACAAGGGCGAAACTGCTCTAAGGTTAACTCCTAGAAACACAATTGTAGAGAAGACTTTCATGTCTTCTTAACCCCAAATCAAAATATATTTTAGCTATACCAAATCAACATCTATCCCCATAAGGTTATTCATAGCATCAGGAAAAATCCAAGATCTCCAATTCAACTCTTCAAACAATTTACTCAAAATCATGGTTTCATTAAAGAATATTATAACACAACCTTGGGTATTTTGTGAAGGCTTTACTTATTAGTCTTCATTATTAAAAGTTAGGATTTAACTCTTGGTATTCAGGTTTTAGAGTCAATTTGGACAACTTTTCATTTATGAACATGTACAAGACTTTTTTGGCATGGTTGGTGCAAGTCCATCCACATATTTGAGCCCAATGGTGTCTCCATTTACAAGTTAGCCATCAATGGAGCTCAAGAGGCCGAGACAACAAAATTTCTTTTGGCCTTCTGGTGTTAAATTCTTGTTTAAGATGCTTGTTACATCACTATCTCCAAAGACAATAGATGGATAAGACACCTAAAGGTCCTCTGTCCTCTTTTTCCATTTGGAAAAATTTAGACATAAACACATATATGAATTCATTAACTAGTGCCGCTATTTAATAACCAACCAAATTTATTCACACATTTGCATTCATCATTTTCATATCAGTAATGGAATAATCACATTGCTAATTAATAGCATAGAGACACTTATTTGAAAATTACTTGTTGTTGGAAACTAATTTGGGGAGGATCATTACCCACCCAACCATAGGCTCAGTCACATCACTCCTCTCTATAACTAGCCACCTTATAGCTCGTGTATGATACCACAAGGGGAAGATTGTCCACATCCAAATAAATGGGTCGGGTGAAGTCAACACTCCATAAGTTGGGTGAAGGAAACTCTCCTTCAATATTATGAAAATATTAGAGAGCCAATTTGCCTAGCTTAGGGTCTCCACAAATTCTAGATGCCTTTCAGTTAGCTAGCATAACAATATAGAAACCCCTTCACTGCTCTACAATCCCTCTCCAATTTCCTTGCCAATTTATTATCATGCTCACCAACCATGCATCACTTCATGACCCCCATAGCTTAATTAAGTTCCAAAGCTCACTTGAAGTATTTAGCACTCAAATTCATTTTTAGAGAGCCTAAAAGACACCAATATTGATCCAATCTGTGATTGACACTTTTTGGGCATATTTGGGCACCCAAAATACATTATATTAACTTAGAACACCCCAAAAAGCTTTCCACTCATTAATTTTCTAGAGTCTAAGAAATCATTTATTTTTTGTCTCTTTGTGTGTGGTTGAATTGCCTTGATGGATGTTTGCTTTACATGATTTCTCCCATTTTCCACACAATTCATGGGTCGACTCTCAAAGCCTGAGATGTGTACTTTCCCGTGGTTCCCATTGAAATATGAAAACACTCCTCAACCACCACTAAACACTCATAAATGTGGCAAGTTGTTGCTTCAACTACCTAATGCTTCATTCAATGAGTTTCTAGTGAGAAAACAAGGTAGTCAATTTTTGAATTCAAAATTTGGCATAGATATTCTGGATAAGTATTTTTTTTGGAAATAGTAGGCAAGGCTAATTTCTCGTAACCCTCTCACTAGTTCCCATTGTCTTATTATAGTCCATATCAATACTCACATTCCCAATAAATTGTCCAACAATTTTTAATTAACAAGGAAAATATTTACATACACTTTATTTTTAAAATTTTCATTTTGGTTTGTCATAACAATGGTATTTAAATGTCAATACAATGGATAATTACATAATTATTTATAGTAATCTTGGGTCAAAATGGGATTATTAGAAAGTGAAACTCCATTGTTCACTCATCATGGCCTAGACCCTTATCTTTATGAAAAGTAGACGACATATTCAATAAACCCTTATCTTTATGAAAAGTAGACAACATATTCAATAATTTAGCTTCGGACACCTCCTCATACATCCTTCAATTGTGCTCTTCATAGTTGACTAATATAGGATAGTAAGTAGCAACTTTAACAATCTCAGCTATGCTTGGCCTTTAAGCTCCCTATAAACACTTTCAAAGTGTCTAACACCTAGAATAAAAAAATCATGAAAGTTACTCCCTTGTAAATCCTATTCATTTTTCATGCTCCAATGGTGTTTATACTCTTTTTGTGCTTAGAAAAGTTATTTTTTTGTGTGTGTTTTAGTCACCTAACTCCAACCAAGTGGCTCTTCTTTTCTTCCTCTAGTCCATCTCTCTATCCCTTAACAACTTCACCTTCTTAAAATAAACATGCTTTTTCATGTATTTTCAATGTTTTGGCATGGGTCTACTCAACACTATGTGGAGAGTATGTTCGTTAGATGTGGAATTAAAATTCCACATCCAACGAGTTCCTACACTTGATATTTGAATAAACCTATAAGGAGGTAAGCTAAAAATACCATTATAAAATGTAGTCTTTTTCTTTTCCTTAAAAAAATATTTACCCCTTAAGTAAACATCATCATCTTAAATGTTTTGATTTTTTTAACATTGATTATTAGAACATGTTTTATGTTGAAATTCATTTAATTTGGTTGTTCTTCTCCCTCTCGTCTCTATATTTTTATTTCTATTTCTTATCTTTTCTCCACATACTCTTACTTTTCTTTTAATAATAATTTTGCTTACTCTTCTTTCCCATATCCATTACTACCTAATGTTACTTCTTCTTCACATTTCTTTCCTATAACTCAAACAACCTAATAAACATCATGACCAATTATTATTTATAATATTATACCACAAACATTATTATAATATTAAAATAAGCACTCTTTTACCATGACATATACAACAAGTGCTACATGATAGCTAGTCCTTGCCGCTTCGTTTAAATAGAGCTAAATTAGATGGAAAGAGTTGCACACATTAATAATAAATAATTAGATGTTCAAATGTGGGTGATAAGAAAAATAAGCATATTGTGAAAGCGCACGGTCATCTCTAATTAAATCTTGGATCTCTAATTAAATCTTGGTTGAAGATCGTAGACAAAAAAATATGCAATTCAATATGTCCTGGAAAATATATGCCTAATAAAGAGATATACAAGTTGTTGAATGTTAGACGATTGTCCAGAAGAAAAATATGCTAGCATTGATCTAAGAACGTCGATATCCAAGTCAATAATTAAATCTATTGTTGCAGAGATTGTCATCTATGTTAGCATGAATTTGATTTCAATACTATATCCATTATGTTGGAGGAGATAGTCTACGTAACTCCATTTTTTATAATATTCATCTTAATATTTTTAAAATACTTGTGTATGTATGTATTTTATGTTTAAAAACATATAATTAGTTGTATAATAATGTGCATTAACCATGGTTCTACCGTGAAACCTAAATAATTCTTAATACAATTTTTTTTATAATATTAAAATTTAAAAAACTATAAAATTTGAGTATTAAATATTATTAAAAAATGTTAAATAAAAACTTTATTTACTAAGTAATGATTTTTTAATGATTTTATATTATGTGTTTAATAAAACCTTAATTTTTTTAAACAAAAATAAATACTTATAAAAGTCTAAAATTAAAATTATTAATTATTAAAATTGTGTTTTTTTTATTAAATGATTGTAGCATTATACTATGGAAAATATATTCATTTGATAATTTAAAGACTCCCCTTGTCATTCATCTTTTAATTTTTTCAAAATATGTTTTTAGTTATCATTTCAAGGTGTATGTAAAACAATTTTGAGCCCGACCCGACCAGTAAATAAGGGTGCCTTCATGTTAAAATTAAAAAATGTTTATTTAATATTTAGTGAAAGGCTCAAGTTAACGCCAATGTTGTACAACCAACGTTTTGACCAGTAAATACAGTGAATTCATGCTAAAATTTAAAAATACTTATTTAATATTTATTGAAAGGCTCAAATTAGCACCAATGTTGTTAAAGACACAGATCTTGAGGCAATGAATAATGGTTTTTTTTAATATTTTTTTAGAATTCATAGTAATCATGAGATTAATAGAATAAAATTTTATGAAATAACTACAAGTACATCACCATTATTGTAAGGGTTTATTAAACAAGATAATAAGCAATAATAGATTTAATTTGGTAGCCAATCAAATTAAAAATAAATAGATTAAATTATTATTTTTAAATAATAAATGTCAATATGCAATGTTCAACTATGAAAATATTGCAATTTTTTTTGTCAAACCGAAACGAATATGAGTTTAACCAAAAAACCACTGCAATACCCATTGTCTGCGGCAAAATTAATAAACATTATAATATTTTTTTATTAAAAGACTCCCACCTAACATTCTTATGGTATTCCCCAAAAAAAAACAAACAACGCCACTAGGCTCTCCAAGAATCAAGGTCCTCCGTGAGCTATGAAACCATGACTCTCATCTTTAAAGTTAGTGTTTAGGAGCTTTTCCATGAACTTCATATCCAAGCTTGGAACTTGAATTTTCCTATCATATCTCATGACATTTGCATCAACCAATGAGAAATCATCTCCATGAAAATGGAAAATATGATGTAGTGGCATTGAATGTTGGCCTCCACCTCATCATATCCCAACCAACATTGTTTTTTATGTGGGGTCATGCAGTGTGTGTAAGTATATGTGTACAATGTTTTATGTGGGGTCATGCAGTGTGTGTAAGTATATGTGTACTCTTCATCATACTTGCTCGTTTTACCATTCTCTCATGATTTGTTGACACAATCTCATGAGTCACACTTTGATGTAGCCATGCCTATGTACAACAACAAATGCTTTGCAAACTCTGCCCACTCAAATGTTTGTGGAAAAGTATGTATGAACTACCCTAGCCAATACTTCCATCTAAGTTTTTAGTTTATGGCCTCAAACAAACAATTGTTTTCTATGAACCTCCACCACTCCATATTCCTCCTTCCACCTAAGATTTTAGTTTATGGCCTCAAACAAAACTATGAACCTCCACCACTCCATATTCCTCCTTAACTCCTTGGCCCACTGCCCCTCCATTAGATACTACACAACAAGGTTGCAGGTAACACGTAAGCGGAACCAGACCGATACAACATAACCATGGCCTCTATAATCCACTCATCGTAAACTATGAATACTTCCAAATTTAACACTACTTCAACACTTTACATAAGGAAAAAAAACATCGAGACTTGTCAATGTGTATCCACGTTTGTTGCTTGCAATAGATGATGTGTCACACGTACCAAAATATTCATGAAAACTACATACATGCACATGAATGCATGTGTTGCCCAACATGCCACATCATCCTCATATCGTTGAAAACAAGTCATTTTATTGTAATATCACTTTATATTGACATGGAGGACGTGGCCGGTATCATCACATGTGTCAATGTTAACAATATAAAAGGAATAGACTAACCCCAATTCCTAGACCATGTCATGGACAAGTGGATATAAATTTTCTCTCTCAACAACTCCTGAAAAATGCAGTAAACTAATTTCAAGAAGTGGATGACATTATATGCATTGGGTATATATATATATGAGACTTTATCCAAATCCTTTGGTTTGGGTTTTATTTATATTCATATTTATCGACACAAGGAGATCTAATGGATTTTGGAGCTTGGGAAAATCTAAGCATATATCAAAACAATGTCTACTCATCCTGTCTTTGATATGATATGAGGGGAGCTATGGTATCCACAAATTGATGATAAACACTTTCTTCTTAGAAAGTGAAGTAATCATGAATGGACTAGTTAGTTCAGTGAACAATTGAGGTTAACCAAGGGGATATCTCGAGGTCATTGTTATTATTTTATAATGTTAGGCAATTAACATTAATATTATTAAAATTATTGTGAAAATTTATAATATTTATTTTTATATTAAAAAATTATATTATAAATTGAATTTGTCATTTAAAAAAATTAAAAAAATTATTTAATATTAAAAAAATATTATCTAAAAATACTGGATAATTAAATAATAAGATATTTTATAATATTAAACGTTTCATTATTTTGTTTTAGTGTCTATCACTATGTCAAATCCATTGCTCACATGTTTCAGTTTTAATGTTGTGTTCTTTCTGGAAGAAGTTGTGGAAGAAGTTGTGTTATTAGGGAAAAAGTTATAATGATAATAAATGATACATATAAGAATAAAAGATGAGCAATAAAAAAAATGAAGTTAAAAAATAAAATATTTATCGTTTAAAATATTTTCAAAATTATATAACTTTGAAATATGATAGGATTATAAAATATTTAAAATTTGAAATATGATATAACTATAAAAGTGACTTATGGTATATTTATTTAAAAATATATATATATATATATATATATTAATTAGATTTAAATTTCAGCAATTCGTTAGCCATATTTTGAAGGATGAAATAGGAGTTAAGATGAGAAGGCAAAGTGGAAGTAAATTAATAGAAGGTATTGACATTTTTCTTTTTCTTGATCTCTTTTTGATAGACAAGGTACATCATTTTAAAAAGAGTTATTTTTCAAATCTATCAAATTAATTTATAAATTAATTTAATTTTAAACATTATGTTTTACTTAATTTTATCTCAATCATAATAAATAGAAACATATATATAATAATTAATTAATTAAAATATGATTTTACATGCTAATTACATATTCACATAAAATAATATGAATTTACATTTTAAATAAATATTTAGATAATAATTTAATTATTTTTTATTTGTTTTATAAACTAAAATATATATTAAAATGAAATACAAATAATGTAAAGTTTTATAAAATATTTCACATTAAAAATGAAAGAAGGGTTATAAGAAGCTAGGTTTTTTTAGGATAAAAGTAAGGAAGTGTAGAGCATGATTTTTTTTGGAGGAGGGGGACTAGTCCCCTCTTATAGAAATGTAGTAGCTAGTTTAGGATCTGAGGTAAATGTATCCTCTTGCATATTCAACAATATATGCAAAGGGGAAAAACCAGGATCAAGGTCCTTCAAATTATTGAGAAGAGAATAACAAAGGACCATTGGTGAAGCATGGAGGATTGGCAAAGGAAGCAACAAGTGGACAACAAGCAAAATAAAGGTCTTCTATTCCATAAGCAAAAATAAAAACTAAATTTGAAATTACCTACCAAGAAAATTGATGCAAAAATACAACACATGCAAAATCATACATTGATAAGAAAATTTATTGTTTTATAGCCAACTAAAAGAGCACTAATAAAATGGATTTAGAAAAAATGACCCTTAAAAAGGGATGTAAAATTGAAACTAGTTTCCAAAGACTTCTTTAAAGCTATATTCAACCATGTAGAAGATAAAAAACCGAATTTTTCAAATTAATCCCTACACTTTTAACTTAGACAGCTTATATTTGTGATTTTAGAATATATAATTATAAAAATGCCATCTATTATTTATAATAATATAAAATCAGGGCTCACTTACCAAAACAAAAATTAAACAAAATTTTAAACTTAAACCATTGTTATTATTACAACATAATAACTCTCAATTATGAGAATGAAAAAAATCCACCACCAGTTTTAATTTAATAATTATAAGCTAAATTTTAATTTATTTATTTTATTCAAATGAGAGAGTATATGTAAGCTAAATTTTAATTTATTTATTTTTTTCAAATGAGAGAGTATATGAGTAGAGTGATTGAAATAATGATAGAGATTTTATTTATGTAACAAATTAAATAACTATCATATTATTATATTTATTTTTGCTGATGAAGACAATTGAGTCTCGCCGATGATGAATTGACTTCGTTGACTGGGAGTTTATTATGTTGAAGCTTAAACTATTATTTCGCCGCTAAAAATTAAAAGCGAAATAGCGGTCCTCAAAAATAAGACGGGGGGCGTGGATTTATTCAATTCTGCAATCATTATAACACAATACCCTTCTACTAGATGGACACGTCATTAGAAAAACAATCAGTTGAGAAAAGAGTACGTGTCACTCTATTTAACATAGAAGCCATGGATGGATGACATGTAGGCTGTTTATTGTCCACTCTCTACAATTTCTAATCACAAGTTAGGTGGATAATTATATATATATATATATATATATTTATATATTTTGTTGGATAATGAAATATTAGAATTTGCATGTGGATGAATGTGATACTTTATTAATTACAATTTAAATTTATTAATGTCAAAATTAGTTACAAAACGACACACAATTTATGAATAAGTATTGACTTAAATTCGGGCAAGGTAAATTCATCAACTTAGAATACATGGAGAACAATATTGTATGTAATTTTTTATTTTTTAATGAAAGGGTGAGTCTTTCTAAAAGAAGCTGTATTAATCCGAAATTCACAATTACACATATTTACAAAAGCGAAATTAAATTTACAATGTACATATTTACAAAAATGCAATTACGAAATGAATACAATATACTGCAAAACAAGGGAAGCATGCAACGAGGGTCAAACCTGTGTAGGGAGGCCAAAAAACCGATCGTTCCCACCACTCAGGGTAAACGCCCAAGTAATTATGGATTACATTTAACAATTATTTATTACACATCTCACCTTTGAGGATTGATTGGACGTGGCCATAGTTGAGGAGCATTTCTCAACTTGTAATAGCATTAATTTTTATATTAATCAAGTGATTCAACCTTTCTTTTTTGACTTCTCTACTTTGTTTTTTCTTTAGCTAACTTTTAATCACATATCCCAAGATTTACCAAATTGCTATATGAGTATGATGCGGTAGGTTGAACCAAAGAATGTATGTTTGTTGTAAATTTTGGTAATATTTTGAAATTTAATTTTTGAATTAAGGTTTTTGTGATTTATATTAAGTTTTTGAAATATATTTATGGTCATAAAATTTAAAATTTACCTATCTTAGGTTAAAATTAGCGAGTGTAATTTATAGTAAAAAAATTTATTTATCAAATAAGATGAAAAATCAAATCGTAATAACAAATAAATCAAAAACGGGTACTTTCGAAATCTGCCCTAACATAAGAATATTTGACCATTAACAAGCCACGGCACCATGGAAAACACCTTTAAATACATATTTTTAATGGCATGACATCATAAGGTATGATTCCACATAGCATTTGGCATGACATGAGAGGGTATCATTCCACGTGGCGGTGGGCTTAAAAGCATGTTTATAAGTAAATGAGATGAGAGATCCACACTAGTGGTTGGAGAACGACAAGTTTGGCGAGTCTCTGGGATTGGGCAGCGCTAAAGATTGTTATAAAGATCCGATCCACAGGGAGGACTTTGGTGGGGTGAAGCATGATTCACGTGGATGACAAGCTTGACCTGACTTAAGAATTCTGGTTGGAGAAATTAGGTTATATGTAAAGATGGAGCCGTAGTCTAATTAGCTGGAGGAATTGCTCAGAAAGTTATGGAAATTTTGGTTATATTTAGAGAAAATTCGGCAAGGATTTTTGTAAATCCAATGTATAGTTGTTAAACTTTAAAATTTTAGGTGTCCTAGATGTTTTTAATGGTTCTGAATCCATTTCTACCATCAAAAACACAGGATTCAAACACTATCTTTACAAGATTTTTGAAATTTTTTGCCTGGATTCTGGCCACTTTTGGCTGTCCGGGCAATTCCTCTGCCTAGTTAGACGACTCCTTTTAATTGGGAATTTAAGTTTTTTTTATATATTTATTTATTGAAAAAGTTTTTATTGAGAAAAAGTGAAATTAATGAAGTTAATAAGTATGTTTATTTTGAAATAGAGTTTTTAGAATTTTAATTTAATTATCAATGATTAATAATTAAGAGTTGAATGGTAAAAATATAATCTTTACAAAATATTTGCCAAATATTTTTAATTGTAATTATGGATGAATAGATGAGATTTTGTTATGCATTTTTACTTTTAACTTATAAAATAAAATAAAGTTTTATATATATATATATAGTCTTTTAAATGAGTTATAATTTTTTGGGTATGTGTTGTTGAGAAACCATTGTATTGTAACAAAATCCATTAACAAATTAAAAATATACATTACAAAGTGGAGATGAACCTTTGTAATTAAGAATCTTGTTACATGTATATATATTAATTATTTTAATAAATAGTAATAATAATATTATGGAAATGTATTATGAGAATTTTTTTATTATATATCATTGGGATATTGTATATACTAATACTTGTAGTTAGAGGGCAATTACATTTGTTGGTATTAACAATTACATTATCTTGTTAGTCCCTACCAAGGCAGAAACCGATTTGCTTGTTGACCACTATTATTTTAGCATTGACCAATGCAATGTGTTAGTGTCAGTATCTGCATACTTCCATTAGGGATCAAAATTCACTCTTTCCATTTTCATTTTAGGGGTCCCATACTGAAAATTTTGCATCATTCCATTAGGTCATGATATACTGATCCACTAATCGTTGTTTTCTCTTTAGAAAATCTAAATTTTTCCCTCATAGAGTATACTTGCTGATCCTTTTTCAAATTGTCTTCAGTTATGGTTTCATAATCAATTTGCAGTCATGATTTCATTAGGTCTTAGGGTTTCACCACCAAGGTCAAAAGTTTGATGTTAAAAGGTAAATAAAGGTCAGCAAGGGTATGAGGATGACTGATAAAACAAGCATGATGATTTGTAAATCATAAGCTACTGAGTTATTAGTTTTTTTAACCTAATGTAATTTTCACCTCAAAAACATGTTTTTTAGGTGAAAACAGAGTATTTTAAGTTTATTTGTATTTCATATGTAATTTTAAGTTCCGATATGTAATAATGGATCTCAGCTGCACCAAAGCATTTCTCCTTGCTGCAAGACAAACAAACACAACAAAATTCAAGTCAAATTGAGCATTCATCCACCTGTCAAAAAGGAAAGGGTCAGAAAATCAAGAGCAATTAAATGAAAAGGTGAAAGTGACAAAAAACATTAGCAAAGGGGGTCTGAGGAGCTAAATATTAAATTCAAGGGTGCATAAATATCTTCTTGCCTTCATATCTTCTTTATTTCCCTTTTACCCCGCATTGAGCAAACCCTAGCAGTGTTTTTTGCAATTTGAGGTTGAATCAGGAAAAATAGTGGAGGCGTTGCACGTTTCCTCTTGGTGCTATGCACTCCCTTCAAGCATTGCGCACTCCCTTCAGGCATTGCGCACTCCCTTCAAGCGTTGCGCACTTCCTCTAAGTGTTGTGCATTTGGCCAGTTTTGCCCATATTCGTACTTCAGCGTCCCTAATACCTCCTCAGCCTTAAAAAAAGTAAGTGTCTTCTTCAAAACATCATTTTCCCTCTCCTCAAAGTTGTTTCCTCAATGATTGAAGAATGAAATCAAGATTGGTGTTAGTCTTACATTCAAAACCCTAGTTTTTCTCCTAAACCCTGATTTTGCAAGCAAGCTTCCCATTTCCCAAAATTACCTGATTAATACCCTATATCCCCTTTCAAAGACCCCTATCCCTACACCCATCAGACTCCCATCTACCTTTCCCTTCTCTTTTTTCCTTCCTAAACACTTGCATTCCCCTACCATTTACTTAGGGTTTCATAACAAAGACACCATGGCTGATGAAGGATATAGTCCACACAGTGAAGAAGAGGGATCAGACAGAGAGGGAAACATAGAGCAGAGAAGGCCACATAAAGGAGGGAAAATCCACAGGTTTGAGCCCACAGATCTCAAAGAGCTCCTAACTTCTCCTATGACAGTGACATCCTTTAAATGGTTAGGGAATTTTGAGTTTTGTGAGTAGGTCCAAACAGTCCAGTACCACCCTGAGTTGACTAGGCTTTTCATAACCAAAATTTAAGATAACCAAGTCACTCTTGCAGGCATAACCTTCACATTGTCCGCTGCCACTGAGATTCCAGAAGTTGGGGAAAAATGGTTCAAGCAGGGTGAAATAGAAGCACATTTTTATGAACCATACATCAAACCTAGGTACAGAAGTGAAAGAAAAGGCGATTTCCCTTTCTCATACCTCCTTGACAGATATGCACCTATGATGAAGATTATAATGAAGTATTTTTCATGTGAGGGTAGGTTCTATAGGGTCTATTCTTACCACATCCGGTTACTTATGCATTTCACTAGGGTTAAAATGCTCAATATACCCTATTATCTTTTCAGGAGTGTTGAGAAGATGGCTTAAATTGCCCAAAAAAGAGAATACAAAGATCAAATGAAAAGCTTATTTCACCATTCCCTTATAAAAATCATAGTTCTTTATCACCTTAAAGAACCTAACATTGCATGGAGTACATTTATAGCTAACCCCATTTTCACTCAAGTTTCCACTCAAAATGTGTTGAGATTGCAACAAGATGATGGAGCTTAGTGAAAAGAGTCGCCTTCACTAAGTGGGCCCGCAGGCAAATTATGGCGCAAGTTCTATTTTTGATCACAGTGTGGATGATCACAGTGTGGGTGACCACAATGTGAGTGATCACAGTGTGAGTGATCACAATGTGGGTGACCAAAGTGTGGGTGACCACAGTGTGGGTGATCAAAGTCTATTTTTAGACTGGCTGTCAAAAATAGAAAAGTCAAATATTATTGTCTCATAATAATATTTGGACTATAAACTTGATCTTATTCTCTTGGAGCACTTCAGTTTGAGCTACAGATGTGGCCCATGCAGCTGTCAGAAGGAAGTACGCTTTTATTATGAGTCAGTTGAGTTGTTGCATGCATGACTTCAGTTAGAACTCAATCAGTTGAGTTTGGTGGAGTTGATTGTGGAGTTGATGGAGTTGTGTTCAGTTTGACTCGGTTAAACTAGTTGTAGTTAGTCTAACTGCAAATAGACTAATGATGAGTTGTTAAATTAATTATTAACTCATAATACAACTATAGAATACATCAGTTAACTCAGTTGCATGTCAGTGCATGTTCAGTTCAGCAGGGACAGGTGTTAGAGAATCAGATTGCTATCAGTTGTGACTATAGTTGTGCATCAGATCTTGCACAATCAAGGGATTGAGTATGCCAATGAGTTTGCTCATGTATTTGCCCAGTTTGTAGCTTCTGCTCACGTCTTACACATTGTGAGTGATTCTTTGGAGGTGAAATACGAGTTTGGTAGACCATTCTCATTCATTCTTGAGCAGGTATTGAGCAGTGGAGGCAGGCAAGCAGTGGAATAGATTTGGAGATCAGATCTTAGCTGTATTGTGTGTAACAGGTGGAGCTGGTACTGGATTGCTTGTGATAAGCATTGTACTTTGTAATGTTACATGGTCTCAATCATTAATATACAGATAGTGTGGGGTTTTTAGTGAGATGCTTTCCCCGAGTTACATACTGTGTTAATGTGTGAATGCTCTTGATATTTTATTGTTATTGATGCTGCTATATTGATGATCAACGTAGAGGAGCTTATGTATTGTGTATGTATTCCGCAATAGTACATGATCAGGATAATCTCTGTTGAATATGTGTTAAATTATTCAAAATTTCTACAAAATGTTCAATGCATTCCATCATCATCTCATCCACCATCACCCCCATTATCACCATTCCATAGACCTATTCTCTCATCTGACAGGGAAGAGGACAGTGATAAAGAACAAAGTGATCAGGATCAAAGCAGCAAGCCCGAAGGGACTAATTTAGGTACTATGGTGCACACCTATCAGAGAGGAAATAGGCAAGTGTTTGCCCCACAGATTGTGGGAGGGGCCTTGCTCTCTTCATCAGCAAAGCAGGTACAGAAAGGAAAGGAAAAATTGGTTGAAACAGAAATGAAAAAGCAGGAAGAAGACCCCCATGAAACTAAGCAAGATTTTGACTTAGTGGACTTAGATGAGGAAGATGAAAAGGAAAACACCAAAATGATCCTCAAAGAGCAAGAAGCATTGATAGGTGAGTTGCAGGTGAATCTACAAAGAGAAAAATACATTATATCTTATTATGAACAGGAAAATAGGCAAATGGAGACCAAGCATGAGCTTATGGAAGTTCAGCTCATCAAAGCTAAAAGGGAAGCTAAAAAGACTAAAGTCAAACTTGAGGAATCCTATGGTGACTATGGTGAGCCCATGGAGGAAGAAATGCCCAAGAGGAGGCCTAGGACTAGAGGCCTAAAGCGAGCTTTGGAGCTTGAAAGAGAAAAAGAAGCTCAACTTGCCAACCAACTCACCTTAAATGAACAATTTGGCATAATGATGAATGAGAACCGAGAATATTGGCTTGAGAGGGCTAACACTCATCTTGAGGACCTGTTAGCTAAAGCTAATAGAGATACGGAGGTTCAAAGAAGAATGGCCAAATACCATGCCATGAGAAACAAAATTGCTAGAGCCAAGCTCAAAAGGGTTCATGCAAAAATTGAGGCCTTAACCCATCAAAAGAAGAAGGACAAGCTTGACCTATTGATGGAGGCTTCACTCCATGCTTAGTCACCTTTAGCATCAACTATGTCAACCATTTTTGAAGACCCTGAACTCAGTTTTTGCTTTGTGCATTTCCTGTTATCTTCAAGTAATTTTTGTATCAGTCCCTTGGTCAAACGCACAGTGCCAAGGGTGCTGTGCACTTTTTTGGGGCATCTTTTGGAGGAATGGCCACCACCATTGGATTCAGAAGACCATTTACACTCAAGAAAACCATGTTTCCAGATCTGAAAGTCAAAATTACTAGATGGAAAGGGCAAAAAACCACCTAAAAATCATGTATTTGCCTATTTTATGAGCCAGGCGTTGCGCGTTTGAGCAGTCTTGGGAGATTGCAGTTTTGGAGGGGAAAATCAAGCTCAATTTTGAAACTAGGGACATTTTTTGAAACTAGACAGGATAAGCTTTCCAATGAGCTATCCTGAGCTAGATTTGGACACCAGGAAGGCAGTCAAAACTCACCTTGAAGATGGCGCTGCGCACTTCATTCAGGCGCTGCGCACTTGACAGGCAGCCAAATTTTTCACTATTTCTCTCAGAAAATACTTCACTTATGGGATTTTGATTTTTCACTGATGTAATTCATAATTATGATGTAATTAAAGTGTGTTTTTGTTACCTAGGGTAGATACATCAGATGAATGGCCTAAGTGGCATGTAATGAATCAGTTTGCTTCATATTAGGGATGATTAAGTTTGACCACCCTAGTCTTTAGCTATCAGTTCAGTCTTTTGTGCAACTATTCCTCCTCTCATGGATTCGACCCTTGAGGCTAGGATTAGTTGTTTTGAGGCCTATATCATGTATTTTATCAATCATTTTGTTGGTTGGACTTAGTGTGGATGCTCAGATCTTGATTGTACACCTTTGTAAGTAGTTTGCAGGAAATTAATAAGAATTGCAGCTATTTTTATGGGATCCCTGTGGTATGGAGTTTTAGTACAATTTCTTCTGCTGTGATTATATGTTTATATGTTTTATGTATGTCGTCAATCATTGCATTGCTTCTAGTTGAATGTTTTCAAGTTTGATAGGTAGAATCCATTGTATCAATGCTCTGCCTTGGGAAATCATTCACCATTTCATGTTTTCTGCAGTCCAGGAAGGATCCATGATTGTCACATTACCTTCTTAGTTTCTCATCAGTCTTAAACATATTACCTCATCAAGCCCTAGGGTGCTAAAGCCTATGCCTACCTTGCCCCATAAAACACCCTACATTTCTGACCTAATTTCCCAGACCTAAACTGCCCAGCTCCTCCTGATCTAGCAAAACCTCTACAAAATCCAATCAAAAATTTTGTGCTACTATACCTAGCCTAAAATCCTTTACCTGATCTAGTCATCTTGACTGAGATCCTTACGGAGAGAGCCCTCTCCCGGCCTAGTAGGGCTAGCTACTTGGCTAAGCTTGGTTTGTGGTTACCCTAGCATTGCCTCCCTTCAGCCTGAGGTCAATCTAGGTGATAACACAATGCTTAACTTTGAAAAACGAATATTTATTTTTCAAACATTTTATTGGACCATAACTTTTAAGGTCTTATTGTAGCTTTTGTGTCATGTGGATAATGGTCTTAGATATTTTTTCCATAGTTTTTAGATGTAGTTGCAATATGTATGCCATGACTTTTAAATATTTGTGTAATAATTTTTTGTTCTTAAGCTTCATAGGTAAAACACCTAGAATTAAAATCCTTGAAAATAGCCCATACTCATGTAAATAACTTATTTACCATTAGTTAGTGCCCACCATAATTTAAGCAAGTATTTACATAAAAGATGGAAAACCACCTAAAATTAAAATCCTTGACATACTCATGTAAATAACTTATTTACCATTTGTTAGTGCCCACCATAATTTTAGCAAGTATTTGCATAAAAGATGAATAGGAACAATATGGAAATAAATATACCTATCATTATTTATGTTTTCTTCTTAGCTTTGACATGTACAAGTAAAAGTGTAAATGTCTAAACATAATAGTGGTTACTACCCACCAAAAATTTATGCAAGTTTTGATCGCTTAGTATGAAATTAAAAGATGAAGATTTTTCATGTTTGAACATAGCCAATCTTGTTTATTTTATATAATGTTTTTAAGGATATAATAAATTCAACAGTATACTACATGGCTTGTTGACCACAACTATGTCCAATAGCCCTCAACTTACAATTTTAGAATCAAAGTGGTTTCCCTAACCATTTTTATGAAGATTCTGCTTTTGGTTTTGTCTTTTTGTTTCAACTTTTAAATTGCAGTTAATGCCATTATCACTGCAAAACATCAAATTCTTCATTGATGGTAAGTAATCATATGAGTATGCTATTATGGGTTTTTGAATTTTCTTCTTAAAAGGTCTTATAAACATCTTGTATTCTTTCATTCATCATAGAAATATATATAGATAATTTTATGTGTTTTATGGTGTTTTTTATGTTGTTTTAATTTGTCAATGTGCTGTTTTAAGTTGTAATTTTTTCTTTGTACCACAACAAGTTTCCAGATTTTCTATTCCTTCATATATGGTTTAGGGTTGTTTTGGTTTTGTAATATGTTTGATGTTTTGAGTAGCAAGCGGCATTTTATCATTGTTTTGCTTTCTATAATTATTTGGGTACTTTGTAAATTGCAATCTTATCATGTTTGTGACTTCAAGGAATATTGCAACAACTATAGATTTTATAATTCTATCATGCTCTACAAAAGAATTTGTAAAAAAACTGGAAAGAAAAGAAATGAATTATATTAACTAGTAGCTCATAGGTGAGCAAGTTGCACCTAGAGACTACATAAACTGGAGCAGACACTCTCATGTTCAATTAACCAAAGATAATACAATAAATACATCTCAAAAGAACAAGGAGATGAGAACAAACTCCTACAACCTAGGAACTAATCCTAACTTAAGGAGTTACATTACAACCATGTAACCATTTCTCGACCAATACAATATAATATTAATTATTTTCAACTCTCCCCCTTAATGGAGAAAGGATTATCCTGAAGTCCTAAGATCCCCCTAAACAATTCAAACTTCACTTTCCCAAGAGGCTTTGTAAAAATATCAGCGATATTATCACATGTTTTACAATATTAATAAAAATTTATTTTGACTGGACTTTTTCTCTTAAAAAATGAAACTGAGTATCTATGTATTTCATGTTCTTATGAAACACTAGATTGTTCGCCAGCTTAATGGAACTTCGGTTATCACATTTAATGATGACCGCTTCTTTCTGCTCTTCTACTGCATCATGGAGAAACCTGCTCAACTAGATAGCTTCACATGTCACTACGCATACTGCTTGGTACTCAACTTCAACTGAAGATAAAGACATAGTGCTCTGTTTTTTATTGTTCCATGCTATGACCCCAGATCCAACACTAAATGCATAACCTGTGATAGATCATCAATCATCTGGGTTACCTACCCAATCAGAGTCTGGAAAACCTGCTAAAGTAACATCAGATGTATCAGTGTATAAAATACCATAATCACAAGTACCATGAAGATACCTCAATACACTTTTTGTTGCAACCCAATGACTTTCAAGAGGTTTAGACATAAACTGGCTCAACACACTAATAGAGTATGCTAAGTCTGGTCTAATTGTAGTCAAATATACCAAACTACCAACTAGCTGCCTATACAAAGTAGCATCCACCTCCTTAGAGCCATCGTCTCTGCACAATTTCAGGTTTAGCTACAAAGGCACTAATGTTGCCTTACACTGCTCCATTCTGAATTTTTTAAGCAACCCTCTAACATACTTCCCTTGAGTAAGGAGAGTCTGCATAGAGTCTCTCCACACTTCCAGACCTAGACAATAATGTAAACTTCTGAGGTATTTCATCTCAAAAACCTATAACATCTGCAATTTGATTTCTCTGATTAATGCATCTGCGTTACTTGTTATAATCATGCCATCCACATACAAGGAAATCAAAATTATCTTCCCCTATTCATCATACACGGTATATAGATTTTGGTTATTCTTACTCCTATGAAAACCATACTGTAAGAAAAATGAATCAATCTTCTTGTACCAAGGCCTGGGTGCTTGTTTTAAACCATAAAGGGCCTTTTTCAATCTACAAACTAAATGCCCCTGCCCTTTTTTAACAAACCCTTTAGGCTGCATTAAATAACCTCTTCTTTTAAATCACCATTTAAAAATGCAGACTTAACATCTAATTGATGTAGCTTCCACTGATGTTTTGTATCTATAACAATTAACATTCTAATAGTATTCAGTTTGGCTACAGGAGAAAAGGTTTCTTCATAGTCAATTCCCTCTTTCTATGAATAACCGTTTGCTACTAGTCTAGCTTTGAACTTTTCTATACTCCCATCTGCATTAAATTTAGGTTTGTAAAGCCACTTGTAACCTATAAGTATTTTTCCTTCAGGAAATTCAACTAGTTCCCAAGTATTATTTCTAATAATAGATTCAAATGATTCATTCATTGCAGACCTCCACTCATGAGATTGACTAGCTTCTTTATAATTTGTGGGTTCTATAACATCTAAAATGTTTGACATTAAAGCATAGTCTCTCAATCTGGCTAGTAGTTGAGTTTGTCTACCTGATCTTCTTGGTAATGGACTCACCTCAAATCTGTCTGCTTCAGACCTTAGCGGGCTCAACTTACTAATTACATCACTTGCCTCTTCCTCTTTCTAATGTTGTTGTTGATGTTGCCATTGTTGCATGTCCTCACTGCTTTCTTCCATCAACAATGGAATGTGCCACTCTTCAAGGTTGTTCTCCTTATTTCCTTTCTCAGTATTCTCATGAAATAACACATTTTGACTTGCAAAAACTTTATGAGTCAAAGGATTAAACAATTTATAAGCTTTAAACTCAGTGCAGTATCCTACAAAGAAGCATTTCGTGGCCTTGGGATCTAACTTCTTCCTATCATTCTTGGGAATATGGGCAAAGGATTTTGACCCAAAAACCCTTAAATGATTCACTGCATGCTTATATCCATAAAATGATTCAAAAGGAGTTTTAAAATTGAGACATTTAGTTGGACTCCTATTTTCCAAGTATACTGCAGTGTTAATGGCTTCAATTGAAAAACCATTAGATAGACCCTTACCTTGAAGCATACTTTGTGCGCACCACAAGGGTTCTGTTCTTTCATTCAGCAACTCCATTCTGCTGCAGAGTGTGAGGTACTGTGTACTATTGAATAATCCCATGATTCCTGCAAAATTTCATAAACTCTCCTAACTTGTATTCTCCCCCTTGATCAAAGCGGAGAATCTTAATGAATTTCCCTGTCTACTTCTCCACCATATTCTTGAATTCTTTAAAGCATTGAAATGTCTGACTTTTCTTTCTAATAAAATATACCCAACAAAATCTAGTGCAATCATAAGTAAAAAGTAGAAAATAATATGCACCACCTAGCGATCTAATCTGTTAGGTCCGCATATATCTGTATGCACAAGCTCCAGAATATCTCTTTTCTTCCCGTCAGCATTCAAATGAAACTCTTCCCTATGCATTTTCCCTAATGCACATCCATCACAATCTAAATGAACATTCTTAAAAGTAGGTAATCCATCAACCATACCTTTTCTTTTCAGTAGCATGAGATCTTGTAGGTTCAAATGACCGAATCTTTGATGTCGGAGATTCTCGATTGCCAGTCCTGTTGAAGCCAGAGCTTGGTGTGGCATGCTCTTGATGTTCAACCTATACATGCCTCCCACACACACTCCTGATGCAACTGGTTACTTCTTGTTGTCCTTTATGATACAATATGATTTGAAGAATTCGACTTGCAGTTCTTCATCTACCATCATTGAAATAGAGATCAAGTTCTTCTTGATCCTGAGCACATACATCACATTTTTAATATATATAATATTACCATCAGGTAACATCATCGGAATATCACCGTACCCCTTGATCTGATAACCTCTGTCATCACCTAAATATATGTTAGCTCCATAAGTAGTTTCTTCAAAATTTTCGAACCAATGTCTATTACCTGTCATATGTGAAGACACGCCTGAATCTACGAACCATATTTCGGACTCATCCTCCTCAATAGTTGAAAGAGCATAATCAACTATGAATAATCGAAGATCATGATTGTGACCTTCATCAGAAAAGTGCCCTATGTGTTTTCTCTATTTATTTCTAGCCTCATCTTCCTGTTTCTTAAAGAAAAACTTAGCAAAGTGACTGGTTTTCCCATAGTAAAAACATTAAATGTCAGATTTATTTGGAGACATACCTCTAAATGGTCTCTGCTAAAAAATGCCACCAACTTTCTGTCCTTATGGTTGTTCCCTTTGTATCGCTTCTTCTTCGCCATCAAAGCAAGATCGACACTCTATGGTCTCAAACTTTTCCGCCGCTCTTCTTCCTGTATCAGGATTCCTGTTAGCTCTTCAAATGCAGGGGTTTCCTTCCTTGCAGACAAGCCTGTGATAAACATTTGGTATTCTCCCGTCATCCCGTTCAATGTAATTGTGACAAGATCGAAATCAAACACCTTCTCCCCGATGTCTCCCAATCTGTCCTTCTAGTCCTTGACCCATCCAATGAATCTGGCAACGAATTCATTCTCCTCTATCCTCATGGAAAACAACTTGCCTTTGAGCAACAAGATGTGATTGGTGTTCTATGTCTGGTAGAGGTCCTTGAGTGTAATCCATATCTCACTAGACGATTTTTCAATCTCTGATATACGAGATAATATTGTCTTTAACAGACATCTTCAATAAGACTTTTGCCTTATTCTCCCTTTTGTCCCAATCCTGCATTAGTGTTGTTGTGTCGCCTACTGCCATGGTCGACTTCTACTCATCGCCACTAACGATTGACCAAGCACTTGATCCCTCAAGCAACGTTTGTAGCTTGAATTTCCAATTGGTATAATTGGTCCCATCAAGTTTATTAGACTCATTGAGATAAGCTTCTATAAAATTGTTCATTTTCGACTGATCGGAATCCCAATCCCTCGATCTACAGTCGATTCTCAACAAGTGAACAATTACAAGCTACAAAAAAAAAAAAATCTCAAAACATACCAGAACCTTTGAATTGATCACAGATCTGCCATCAAACTGCCCGATCTGCCTCTGATCTGGTCAATCTGCCACGAATCTACCACAATCTCTGTGTCTGCAACTCAGATCCGCCACCAAACTGCCCGATCTGAAGCTCAAAACCATAAAAAACATGCCATCACTCTTTTAGATTGAAAACAACGATGATTTAAAATCCCTCTAAGGAGAGGTTGATCATCGTAGGTTTGACCCTGAGATCCACGATGATCACTGCCTTTATCAAGCTAAAAATTGTGATGACCGCTTTGTGCTCAACTGGAGATATGTTGAGACCTGTGAGAAAATAAATTTCTCCTGTGAGTAAGGTATGTCACTCCGACCACCTATACTATGAAATTGTGAGCACTGAAGCTCCTCTGTTTCCACTAGGGAATTGTAGCCACGAAGGCTCTATAGCCATGAAGGATCTATAGCCACTAGGGCTCTAATGTAGCCAATAAGGCTCTACAAGTAAATCAGGCTCACTAGATCTGAGCTCTGATACCATGTTAGAAAAACTGGAAAGAAAAGAAATGAATTAAATTAACCAACAACTCACAGGTGAGCAAGCTGCACCTGGAGACTGCACAAACTAGAGCATACACTCTCATGTTCAATTAATCAAAGATAATACAATAAATACATCTCAAAAGAATAGGGAGGTGAGAACAAACTCCTACAACCTAGGAACTAATCCTAACTTAAGGAGTTATGTTACAACCATGTAACCATTTCTCCATTAATACAATATAATATTAATTATTTTCAACTGAATTTTGATAGTCAGATATGTTGTCGAATAGATGTTTTAGCTAATCCAGTAGAAGATAGAAAAATTCATTCACATCTTTCTATCGGAAGTTTTTCCTATTTTAAATGCATTTTATGAATAAAAGAAACTAAAAACCCACAAAGGTGAAGTAATATCATTTGTAAAACCGTAAATTTGAAATCCATTTTTTGGTAAAACACCATATTACCATTAGATCTAATGTTAGACGATTAAATAATCTTTTGTCATTATATTCCACCACCGACTCTATAACTGTCAACCAACTCCTTAATTTATTCCATCTTATGCGAATTTGTTCAGCCAGGACTACCACTTTTCAAAGTTTCCACCTAATAGCTTTGGGTGCCCAATGAAACTACATATCCTCTGAAATCGTCGAATCCAAAAGAGTGGAAGTCAGAGATGGGGCAACTTCTTTAATAGTGCCAAAGGTAATAGAAATGTTCTTAAACATGGCACTCACTGGTTTTTGATATATTTATGAAATTATTTGGCAAAACTATTTGAGTCCTCACTTCTTGATTTAATATTCGAGAAATAAATTGTTTCAGTGCTCATTCTTAAAATTTTCGGCTTTTTGTGAATATTTGGTTAGAGTATCTCCAATTGTGATATATTTGATGGAAATTAATTTGTCCTTGTGAAAATGATTAACAAGGTATTTATTTAAGTAAAGATCTTCCAGAGAAATCACATAGATATGTTAGGGTCGATGCGTTTCGAACCCATCCTAAGATTTATCATGAATCACCAATCTGAGGGTACTCATTTATTTTCTTGTAGCCTTTATATTAAATCTATTTATTTTTCATGGCTATGCTTTCCTAAAATTATTTTACAATATATCTTTTTTATCATCATATTGTTAGGATATTTATGTGCAAAATAGCCTATAAATATGATAAAAGAATATCTCTCATTTTACAATAGAAATATTATATATATAAGTGTAGTCTAACTTATAGACGAAATAGTTTGAACCCTTTGAAAACAACTCCCCCAGCTGCCACTGTGTGTGTACCGGTCTACACCATTAGATCTAATGTTAGACCGGTCTACACCATTAAATCTAAATTAGTAATGATTATTTATTAAATTTTATTAGAGTATTTAAAATATTTAATACAACTATTATATTGAAATTCAATATATATTTCAAATGTTTCAATATATTACTAGGAAGATTGATAATTTAGATAAGCATGTTATAATATAAACCAAAATAAAGGTCAAATTAAAGTAACCAAATGAAAAATAATTTAAATAATTTTGATATATATTAAAACATGAATTTTATTATTATTATTATTTTCAATTAATCGAATATAATAATTTTTATTTTTAACTTATTAAAAATTATTTATGAAACTATTTTATAATATTTAATACAAATACTATATTAAAATTTAATACAATGCTTGTGTTAATTGTTATTGAAATATTTCAATACATTACTAATAAAATTGACAATTTAGATCAATCATGTTATAAGATAAGCAACGCTTATTCCTTGAATCAATGCTACCTCGTTGCCTACATTAATTATGTTATCAGATAAACATTGATTATTCCTTGAACATTTGCTTCCTAATTAACTATATTAATTAAGTAAAGAACATGGAAGTGTTCATTGTTTAGCCATAAAGGGTATATCAGTTTCACTATACAAAATATTGTACTAAATTGTTTCTAAAATAAAATTTAGTCAACTAAAGCCAACAAAAATAAACCATAGTTAAGAGTCAACTTAAACATAATGTTTTGGAAGTTATAAAACCATAATCAACAATGGTTAACATTAGCATTTTTTTTTGGAAATTATATGTACATTAGTCAACAAAAGCAACCAAATAATTGTTATCTATTATTATAAATATTTAAAGGCAACCAAATAATTGTTATTTATTATTATAAATATTTAAAGTGTACTATAGATAACATTTATATGTGGGATAAATTTTTTAATTAATCTTTAAATAACCAATATATTAAAATTTAATTGTATATATAATTTATTAAAATTTATTATAGAAATTGATTATAATTTTTCTTTTATATTATTTTAATTTTATTAACTCATTAAAAATATTTATTAAACTTTATTAAAGTACTTAATATATTTAATACAACTACCATAAAATCAGTGTAGTAATTATATTCATTGTTTTTAAATATTCCAATACATTACTAAGAGATTAACAATTTAGATAAAAATGCCATAAGATAAACAAAATTTAAAGTCAAATTAAATTAATAAAATTGAATAAAAAATATAATTTGGATAAATATTCATTTTAATTAAAATGTCAAATCTTCTTATTATTTTATTTTTTCAGATAATCCAATATAATTATTATTTATTTTTAATTTATTAAAAATTATTTATTGAATTTTATTAAAGTATTTAATATATTTAATACAATTAATATATTGAAAATTGATATAGTATTTGTATTGTTTTTTTGAAATATTTCAATATATTACTATGGAGATTGACAATTTAGGTAAACATGTTATGAGATAACCAATGCTTATTCCTTGAACCAAGTCTACATTAATTTGTAAGTTGATGAAACGTAAATAACATGGAAGTATTCAATATTTAGTCAAAAAGGGAAACACCCTCCAAGTTTTACTGTATAAAAAATTGTATTAAATTGTTCCTTAAACAAAATTTAGTCAACCATAGACAATAGTCAACATGGGCATCATGCTTTGGAAATTTAGAGCCGTAGTCATGTTTTGGAAATTATATGTACATTAATAAACCATAATCAACTATAATGAACAAAATTCAACCATAGTTAACAAAAGTCAACTATAATCAACAAAAGTCAATCATAGTCACCCATACTCAAAAAAAGTAAACCATAGTCAATTATATTCAACATGACATTTTGAAGATTATATGTACATCAATTAAATATAGTCAACCATAGTCAGCAAAAGTCAATCATCATCAACAAATGTCAACAAATGTAAAACAAAGTCAATTATAGTCAACTTGGGCATCATGTTTTGGAAATTATAAGTACATTAATCAAGCATAGTTAAATATAGACAACGAAAGTCAACCATAATCAACACAAGCATGATGTTTTGGAAATTATATGTACAATAGTCAATTGTAGTCAAGCCTAGTCAACTATAGTCAACATGGGCATAGACATTAATATACTCATTAAATTTAATCACCATGTCGTTTGAGCAAATGCGAAAATTTCACTAGAAGTAGTTGGTTTTGTGAGCAAAATCAACAAGGATTTAGTGTTTTAATGAAAGTATTTTTGGTGGTTGGTGTCATGATTTGAAGCCTATGAATATGCATT
Organism: Pinus tabuliformis; assembly: GCA_031772625.1. NCBI lineage: Eukaryota > Viridiplantae > Streptophyta > Pinopsida > Pinales > Pinaceae > Pinus > Pinus tabuliformis. Next base: position 80,134,191 of record CM062817.1, read on the forward strand.
ATGGCAACATATCTTTGAACAAGCAACTAGAGTAATAGAGCATTTTTCTTATGAGCTCACTTTCATACTGAAATCTAGCATTTCTTCCTTTCTTGTGAGTTCAATGAAAGCGAGTCTATAGTATACCTAGGGGGGATAATATGAGGTACAGAGGAAGGTACCCAAAGTAATAATGTGATGTAAGGATAATAAATAAATGGGCCATAATTAATAAATAAAGTGGTTAACCCACATAATGCAAGGAGTAGTTAGGAAATAATGTGATAAGCCTACGGTATTAAATGTATGGTATTGAGATTAATCCCTTGGGAATGGATCGAGGTGAGCTCTGGACGAGAGGCGCTTCTAGGGTTTGAACACCTGCAGCGACGACAGGCTCTGCATTTCTTCTGCTGCTCTCTGCAAACACTGACGGGTTCAGGTCCTTCTCCTTCACAGACTGAGGGTACACACCCTCATGGAGCCCCAGTCAGGGGGGGGTGATGAACCTCCCCCACAAAGCGACAATGAAAAGTTCGAGAATACGGCAGGGAAGGGAGCCACAGATCAGAATGGGGAAAATTATGCTCCAGAAAGTCAGCGAGTAAAACAAGGGGAAAAGTCACCAGAAGTTCATTCTGCTACATGCAAACCAGTAGCAGCGGTTCGCCCAAGGGTTGAACTGCCAGGACATCGAATTGATGCGAGAATCCAGTTTATGAAAGATCACGCTCTAATAGGGAAGTTCATTGGTCTGTGGCCAACCGAAAGGGCCTTAAGAAGCTGGATAAATGCGAAGTGGCACCCCAAGGGGCACATCACCCTGCAGCTGGGGCCGAAAGGTTTTTTTACAGCTATCTTCAATTGCCTGGAGGACAGAAATAGGGTTTTGGACGGCGGACCTTACTTCTTCAATGCGGCTGGACTGTTTCTCAAAGGATGGGTGGAGAGATTCAACCCAGATAAGGTGGACCTCAGTTGGGCACCGGTGTGGATACGTCTATACTCACTCCCTGTGGAATATTGGGAGGAAGATTCCCTGAAGGCGATCGGAAACACCCTGGGTGAGTTTGTCAAAACGGCAGAGGAAACGAAAACATGCAAATACACTTCTTATGCTAGAATCTGCGTTTACATGAATCTCAATCAGGCTCTTCCAGATGCGGTAAGCATTGCTCACTTTGATATTGAATGGTTACAAGCTATTGACTATGAACATGTGCCCTTTCGATGTCGAAGATGTCATGCCCTCGGGCATTTATACAGGGACTGCCCTTTAACACAGAAACCCTCCTCGGCATCGGATCAGGAGACATCTGAAGCAGATGGATTCATCAAGGTTTCGAACCGTCGGAGAGCACACAAGAAACATGCACCAAAACCAAAGGCTGCGCAAACCAGCCAACCAGGGCCATCCACAAGCAACAGTTTTGGGGCCCTTGCTAACCAGTCGGAAATACAAACGAATGTGCCGGAGCCAGAACCCATGAACGAAGAACATTCAAAAGGAGGAAAATCCACAATGTCACCAGCAGGTACTCAAGGTAAGGAGGCTTCGACCTCAGACAAACAGAAAGAAATATTATGGAATGCTCAAGCCATGCAACTGGAGAACCCAAACCCAAATGCTCGCTCAGAAGAGGAACCAATGGAAGAACAAGATTACTCTCAATTTATGGAGGAAGAAACAGAAACAATAGACATTGGGGATCTGGACCTTCCCGGTCTCGAAAAAGCCTGCACCACAAATAACTTCGACAATATTCCAGCAGGACAGCTTAAGAACCTGGAAGAAGTCTTATCTCGGGCACAGAGGCAGAAATCTCTAGGTATACAGACAGGAGGCCCTTGGGATGGACGTTTTATTGCCAAAGATATCAAAAAGTGAGGAAGGAAAACCATTCTTCAGAGAACAATCAAGGTTGGGCAAATCTTAGTGGAATCAGGCAGGTATGCCAAGCTAACTAAGTATTATCGTCCTGAAAACACTCTTTCTCAATGAAGTTAATCTCTTGGAATATAAGAGGGCTTAACGGCCCAAGGAAAACCCGAATCCTCAAAAACATGTTAAAGCAAGAAAACCCTCAAGTACTATTCTTGCAAGAGACAAAGTGTGATTCCACTGCACTTGATAGACTCGCCGCTAAATTCTGGCCTGGAAGTCATAATATAGCAGTTGATGCAGATGGCGCCTCAGGAGGAATAGCCATTATATGGGACTCCAGAGCCATGATGCTCAACAACTTTCATGCACAAAGGAACTTTCTTCAAGCAACTTTTCATATTATAGGTACAAACCAACATGGACTTTTAACCAATGTTTATTTCCCACAGGAAACACATCGAAAAGAGGAGATCCTAAACTCCATCTCGGCTCTTAACCAAAACAGACCACATCCATTATGGATCGCAGGAGGTGATTTCAACATGGTCACAAGACTGGATGAAAGAAGAGGAGGCAGATGCAGAAGTTCTCATGAAGGATCGTTGTTGAAGGATTTCATCCAGAACAACTGGCTTTTTGACCTCCCTTCTAATAATGGAGTTTTCACCTGGAACAACAGACAAGCTGGGAGCCAGCAAATCGCTTCTCGATTGGACAGGTTTCTCCTCTCTGACAATGCCATTCATCTGGGAGGTGATTTTACGGCATCCATCCTGCCCTTCACAGGTTCTGATCACTGGCCCATTTCACTTCACTGGTCTAGACCCGGAAACAACACCCGCAGGCCTTTCCGCTTTGAAGCCTTCTGGATGACCCATCCAGGCTTTCACAAACTGATCAACACAGAATGGAAAAACTTCCATCCTCCGCCAGGCTCCAAAATGTTTCAATTCCAACAAAAACTTAAGCACCTAAAAGGTAAGATCAAGCACTGGAATCATACCTCATTTGGCAACATCTTTCAAGGAAAAGCCAACATAGAATTGGAAATGAGGCAGCTACAGCAGAAGATCATCTCTCTTGGCAGATCAAAGGACCTGGCAGAACAGGAGAAAACCCTGGAATTGCAACTAGCCGAAAAGGAAAAGCAGGAAGAAACGTTGTGGAGGCAAAAATCAAGAATCAAGTGGCTCAAAGATGGTGAGAAAAACACCAAATTCTTCCATAGTACCACAATCCAGCGCAGGATGCACAACAATATCACTCATATTCAAAACGAGCAAGGCATCAGAATGGAAAAGCATGAAGAGATAGAGGCTGAACTCTTAAATTATTTCAAGCACATGCACAAAGAACCAAACATAGACCGATCTCAGGCCATTAAAAAAATAACAGGCAATATCCCCAAACTTATTTCAGAAGAGCATAATCAAATGCTCCTCAAGCCTGTTGATCTTCAAGAAGTGGAAATAGCAGTGCGACAATTAAAAGCCGGCAAAGCCCCAGGACCGGATGGATTCACCTCCAACTTTTTCCATAACTTCTGGGACCTAATTAAGAATGAGGTATGGCAGGTGGTGGAAGAGTCTCGCTCTCTCCGATGGATGTTTCCAGGGATAAATGCTACATTCATAGCTTTGATACCCAAGGTGGAGAAGCCTTGTAAGCCGGACAAGTACAGGCCGATAGCTCTCTGCAACATAATCTATAAGATTGTCTCTAAAATTATAGCCTCTAGACTCAAGCTCCTGCTTCCTCTCATTATCTCGCCTGAACAGTCCGGATATGTTGAAGGAAGGCAGATCACAGACGGGATCATCCTTACCCATGAAATAATTCATTCCTTGAAGATCTCCAAGAAGCCAGGTATGCTACTCAAACTTGATCTTTCCAAAGCTTTTGACAGCCTAAGTTGGAAGTATATTGAAAAGACTCTTCTAGCATTTGGTTTTGATGCTTCCTGGGTCCGATGGATTATGAGCCTCATCTCATCCTCCTTCTTCTCTGTTCTAATTAATGGTATACCCTCAGAAACCTTTCACCCTACCCGTGGTATCAGGCAAGGCGATCCCCTCTCCCCTTTCCTGTTTATCATTATGGCGGAAGGTCTAGGGCGAAGTATTAAACATGCTCAGCAAGCTGCCCGTCTCAAAGGCCTCTCCTTTCACAACTCCCCTGTTTTTACCCATCAACAATTTGTTGACGATAACATGCTTTATGGGCATCCATCAGTCCAAGAAGCCAGACAACTTAAAACTCTTCTAACCGACTTTTCAGAAGCCTCCGGCGCCTCAATAAATCACTCCAAATCTCAAATCTTCTTCTTTCATACTCCCTCTGTTACCCAATCAGCCATCTTACGCATTCTAAGCTTCTCCTCTGCCAAACTCCCCTCCTCTTATCTAGGAGCCCCACTCATAGTCTCTGGCTTAAAGCACTCTTCCTGGAGAACCCTCCTAGATAATCTGGAAGTACGACTCTCCTCTTGGACGCACAGATCTCTCAACATGGCTAGCCGTCTTGTTCTGATTAAAGTTGTCCTTCAAGCCATGCCCTTATACCTCTTTTCTATCCTTGCGGCTCCCAAATGGGTTCTCAAAGAACTCAAATCTATCCAAAGAGCGTTTCTCTGGGGCAGCAGCGGACTCCATCGCAAATGGGCTCTTGTCAAATGGGAGACAGCTTGTCTTCCAAAGAAAGGAGGTGGTATTGGATTAAGAGACCCCACTCACAGCAATGCTGTCATGGGAGCTCGAATCTGGTGGAAATGGCTTTCGGGCCCTCCCACCCCTTGGGCCCTTTTATGGACAGCCAAATATGTGGGAAATTGTCCAAGGGAGGAACTCATCAGAATATTAGAGACTAGTAATGGCTCAATCATATGGAACTCAGCAAAACAGCACAAGAACCTCATACAGCAGCACAGTTTTTGGGAAGTGAAGAATGGTGATCAAGCCAGATTTTGGGACGATTCTTGGCAACAGATGCCTAAACTCAGGGACCTTTTCCCACCTAATGCTCCCCTGGAGCAGGACTTGCGCCCCCAGCTCACGGTAAGCAACTTTTGGCGCAATACCTCTCAGCAAGACTACAGAAAATGGCTCAAAGCGACTCAAGTCATAGCACAGGGGACGAGGCAAGACCAGCAAACTCTGGATACAGAATTAACAAACAGGAAAATACAGTACTCTGAGGAGAAAGACATTCTCAGATGGGGATATGAAGAAAGAGGAATCTATTCCACTAGAGAAGCATATAATATACTTGTCAAAGATCAAATACGGCTCGATCCGCTATGGAGTAAAATATGGGATCCTTCCATCTGGCCGAAAGTATCTACCTTTCTATGGCTCCTCTGTCATAAGAGGATTCTCACATGGGATAATCTGAGAAAAAGAAATTTCAATGGACCCTCCATATGCCTCAACTGCAAAAAAGAAGAGGAAACCATTGAACACCTCATGTATTACTGTCCGTTGGCCCACAAGCTATGGCAAAAAATAAACTTCCGCTGCCAAAAAGATGGAGGTGCTAATGGAGACATAATAGCTACAATACGAAACTGGGACCCTCACCCCTTTCAAAGAAAAATTTTGAACTTTCTCTGGAAGCTCATCCCAGGCTTTGTAACATGGGCCATATGGAAGGAGAGAAATGGTAGAATCTTCAAAAACCAAGCCAGACCACTGGATGATATATGGAAAGTCATTAATCAAAATATTGAAGAAACCTTATCTCTAAAAACATGGTACCAAGAGGACCTCCCATCTCTCCCTCAGGAACAATCAATATGGAACAACTGGAACTTTAAAAGAAAGCAAGAACAGGTGATCAAAGGAACAAAGCCTCCAAGAGATCCCTCAACGGTGAAATGGCAACCTCCTCCCAGGAACATGTATAAACTCAATTTTGATGGTGCATCAAAGGGTAACCCAGGGATTTCTGGGTTTGGAGGGATCTTCAGAGATCATAAAGGAGCTAATATCATAACCTTCTTGGGCTCACAAGGGTGGGACACCAATAACTCAGCCGAGTTAGAAGGTCTTTGGCAAGGGCTACTTCTAGCGCAAGATAGAAATCTCTTCCCTCTTCTAATAGAGGGAGACTCTCAAATCCTCATCCAAATGGTCTCAAAAATTCTACAGGGATCCCCTTCATCCAAGATCAGTAACAGTTGGAGAATGGCTCAACGGCTACTGCATATTGAGCGCTGGTTTTCTTCCCACAGAGCGATCTCCTTAAAACACATACGAAGAGAAGGGAACAAAGTTGCAGACCTCTTGGCTAATATGGGAGTTGATTGTGGGCAGCATCTACACGTCGGATCACCAGCAAACTTAATCTCTAAATCTCAGCTCCTCGACTTCAATAATCTTGTGCAGAAGGAAATGCCTGAGATAGAAAAAATTCTCCCGGATCCGGGTGTCATTACGGCTCCCACAGTTCTCCATGCATGAGTTTAATGCCCAGTACTGCCAGCTGCAGAGCAGCGTGGCCTCCCGGGACGTAACCTCATGCGAGCAGGGAATGAATATTAATGCGAGCTCGGGTGGTGGTTTTGCAATTAAGTTCTGCGTTGATCGATGCATTATGCCTCCGGTTATAATCATGCCGATCCAAGGCTCATTCATCAAGCTTTGGGCTCTGTCGCGCGGTGATAGAACTTGGTTTGCGGGAGCTGTGGGTGATGGTTTAAATCTGGTGCATCGCTGCGGGCTCAAAGCCATCCTTCTCAAAGGTAATCTCGCCCCTGTTCTTGATTCTCGCTCTCTGTTATTGTCTGCAATTCTCGTAGCTGTCTATACGCTCTGTTATACTGTGGTGTCGGTCGCTAGCTCTGGCGAGCAACCCTCCTGCCTTACCCGACCCCGTCCTGGTAGTCATCCCATCCATAACCCTTTTGAGTCCTGTCACACGGAATGAGTCAATCTTGCGGACAAGATAGACCTTCCTAGAATCTAAAGAAGACCTAATGACAAGCAAACCAACCAGACACTATCTTTCTCTAAATATGTTTTGATAACCAATAGCAAACAAGTGTTTTTAGGGCCTACCTTTGGTCCAACGCAAGCTTGTGGATGCCCTCGCTCCTTTGATCCAAATGAGCTCCTTTTCGCGAATCTGCAAACACAAACAAGGCAAACAAATTAAATAGCACCTGAAAAGCCAATTGCATAAAACATATTTAACATGAAAGTCAAGGAGTTCATGAAACAAATAACATAAGATACTTGTTGAGAAAAATGAGTTTGATTGTATTAATTCAAAAGAAGAAGAAATTTACAACCTTTGCCTTGACGCTGTACAAGCTCCTCCCAGGGTCCAGCAAGAAGTCTCCTCTACTTTGACAAGTTTCACTCACTCCCCAATGAAGCCAAAAAGGTATGTGATCTCTCCTCTTAAGCTCAACTAGGAAGTCTTAATTTCACCAGCATTTACCCTCAAAATGTTCAGCTTCTAACCTCTCTAGTCCTCACTCCAATGCCTGTATTTATAGTGCAATGGAGGGAAGTTACTAGGTCCTCCTTCAAAGGGATAAAGCCATCCTTCAAAGGGATAGCTCCTTTAGTCAAGGGATTAGCTCCTTCTCTTTTGGGATGCATGAACCACCTCAGAGCGAACAATCCACGTCAAAATTCCTTCTAGAAAACTCTAGAATTAACCCAAAGTGAGCTTTTTAAGATAAAACTTGCGCCTTTTGACTTTCACAGGGGTCCACACCTACACCGTTAGGGACAGAACGGGTAGGTACGCAGCTTTTGTACACAGAAGGTGCGGGACCGCAGGTGACCATGAGAGAAAGTGCGGAACCAGAGTTACATTGATTTTTAATGTCTTTATCCCATTTCCAAAGCTTGATTTGAAGAGCTGAGGTCTTAGACTTGCTTAGGAGGACAGTACAAGTGATGATAGACCCATACTGACTGTAAATAATCATGGTGACGATATTTTTGTGTAACAGATTGCCCCCTAAAGTGCGAAGTCTGTAGTAGATGAGGATTTCATTTATCATATAGGAAGAGTGAAGTACTTTATCATTTCGAGGATCATCTTGTGGAGAGCCTGGTCGGAACCTGTAAAAACATTCAATGCAAGATATATATATGAGATCATATCATCGCTGAGGTAGGCATTCCCATACTCAGATCAAAACTAACTAGAAAACTATCTACTGCTCTGATATAGGAATGATCTTGTAAAACATCACAAGTATAGACTCATGTGAACATAGTATGGACGCAGCCATCTGTTTATGAATAGTCCACAACATAATGAATACAGAATTCCTCGCAGCCTAGATGGTGGAAACTAGATCTAGGGTCTTCATTTCTACTTCCCGAAATGGTACGATTCTATCCATGCAAATAAATGTGTTGATGTCGAACATGGTAGAAACCACTTGATTACCAGTCAATGATGTAAACTGTTAACAAGTGTGAGAGAAACCACCAGTGATGTCAATGGCTCTCAAAGTACCAAGTACAATCCATGAGATGTGAATAGATGTGTTGATGTCGAACATATCACGGAATTCTTCGATCAAAAGTCAATGATGTAAATTGTCGTCAAAGGCGAGAAACCTACCATTGAGGCATGCAGATCTCAAGGTACTGACGATTCCTAGATCATCTTTCTAGATAATAAGCTGATGTCGATAGAAAGCGATCCGTCGTAGGCAAGCCCACAACACGAAATCATAGATCAAGTTGAAGAAATTTAGTTGCAAGGACTGACTCAGGGATGGTCAAGATGGATGACAGATATTTTGCAGATGAATGGCTTACTGGCAGTGACCTCTTGAACACATAACGACACGACAGATGGCTTGGTGACAATTGACCCAAAGTTAATACCCAGAAACCGGCTGAAGACTTTCAATGTGGTTTGATCAACTGTTAGGCAAAGGATTTCCCAACCCAGGTGAATAAAAGTGTCGTGTTCAAGAGTGGTTACAAAGTATGACAAACAGACTCATTTTTCTCTATTTTCCCCCACCATTTCTGGCAAGTACCTCTTTATTTTTGACAAGCTTGAGGAGGATAACATTTTCTTGATTATAAGCTCATCCTTTGGATGAGTCCAACTTAGTTTAAATTCGAACCCTAAGAAGGAGTGGTTCGTTCCTGTTTGTAATTGAACAGGTCCTTTACTGTGAAATTTTAACGAGTCCAGTATAGGAGAAACTCGGTGTTTTTCAATTTTAGAGAGTCCGAAAACACTTAAGAAGACTCCAGGGTTGACCTTTTTCGTAAATTTGTGTCTCCCAAGCCCGAAAAAGTATAAAATAATACTTGAGAGAACCGCTTGATCTTTTACGACCAAGGAGTACTTTTCGTTATTAGTGCCCTTGACCGAAAAAGTAAAAAAGCGATCAATGACACGTCGTTTTATAACCAATATCGAATTCGAAACGACAAAAATCCAGCAATCTTTTCATGTTTTTACGGTCGGAAAAGCATTGTAAGTGGACCGTCTTTTAATTCTGTTTTAACGAGTTTAAAAGAAACACTCGGCAATATTTTCATGTTTTAGGAGTCAGAAAAGAGCTTAAAGATGACTCTACATTTTTTTTCGTCGAAAATGATATATTTCACCTGAATAATCCTTTATTCTGCACAAAAACACAAACATTACTCATACCTGTTTGAAATGGATAAAAATGTTGCAAAAATACCTTTTCAAAGTGAAACATAAACAAATTTGCATTCATTTACTCAAAAAACTTATAAAAAGGGCCTTTGTCAATTCATTTTTACCATTTGAGTTTGGGTGAGAAAATAGTGCTTTTGCTCAGAAAACTTCCCGTGAAGATTGCGGAAAATCCAACCGTCGGAATCGAACGCTGTCTTCTCCAGGTAATCCACATCATCCCACTCTTCATTTTTAACCGTTTAATTTTTTGTTTTAGTCCTTCATTTCATTTTTGGGAGGGTTTTTAGGTGCAAAACCTGCGCGCGGGTCCGCAGGTTTACCATTGCGGACCCGCGGACCCCGACTTTTTCTCCATTGGGAAAAAGCTCGGGGTCCGCACCTTCCGTGTAGACAAAGTGCGGTCCCACGCACTGTGTCTAACCCGGAGGGTGCGTACCCCGCCGCAAGGGTTTTGAACCCAAAAATTCTCAAAAATGGACCATACAAAATGTTTTCTAGCAATTTAATTTATCATTATACTTGATGCAGAGAGTACATCATGCTAGATTGGCGTGAACGAGAGCATGAAGACGTGGATGCTGCCGCATGGAATCATCAGCCTTCACTTGATGCTTTGAGGGCATGCGGACTGTACAAATTCTGGGCCATTCCTGGCATGAGGGCTCAGGTGGATTTCTTATAGTGGCTGGTTGACAGATGGAGCATACAGGACCAGTGCTTCTTCATTGGCGGCCACCAGCTTGAAATCGAGCCGGCGGACATTTATTTTTTGACTGGTTTGCCTAAGAGAGGCGAAGACTTGACTTTGCATGGGACTAGGCCAGGTGGCCAGTCTGTCGATAGCCTCCGGCTAGAGTACTGCAACAGCCAGGCTAGAGACAAAGGGATAGACATAAAGACCATATCCCGTCCTGAACTCATGGTGATTGCGTTTGCTGTCACCAGACTTTGCGGATCTGCCGCATTACATATTGCCACCGGATCCCAGATGCGTATGGTAGTTGATTGCTTTCGAGGCACCATCTTCAACTGGTGCGATGCTGTGCTGGCCAATGTGAAGGGCCAACTGACTAGGGCCAAGAGCGGACGACTAAAGACCTTTGGTTATGGGGCTTTTGTCGTGAGTTTTGGCCTGGAGAGGGTTCCTATGCTGATCCCGCAGCACCTTACTGTTGGAGCTGGGCTTCCTCGAGAGCCCAAACTGATGCGATGGGTTGCAGTCATGGCCCGTCACCCGGACGAGAGGACAGAGGTTGCTTGATTCAAACCTGAGTATTTCCAATGGCTGGAAAACCAGGTCTTTTCCATTCAGGACTTCCCTTACGCTGGGATAGATTTTCGTGGTGACCCAGACATGGCTCTTCCACCAGGAGAGCAGTGGGATGACTCAGGTAAAATCCTTTTCAACATTTTTCCTATTTAATTTTTTTTTTATTTTCCATCATCTCAAAACTGATAGTAAAAGTTTCAAATGCAGATGTGGGTCCACAGCGACCAGCCGCTCTCCGGCCTTTCGATAGGAAGCAACCAGTTGCACCCGTGCCTACCCCACAGGACGAATCAGCAGAGGTTTTGGCCGAGTTGGAGGGTCATCTCGAGCATTTGACAGGAGATATTCCCAAGACCACTATAGATGACATTCCTCGTCGACTTCGGCGCTATGTGATTGGAGTCCTGGGACCTTTTAGGAGGTTCCTTTGCAAGGTGGCCCGGGCAGTGGTTTCTTATAGAGATCATCACCAATGATAGGATGATCGCCTATTGTGGGCACATGTGACATTTTTGTTTTTTGTACTTATCATTTTTGCCGATCATAAGGTGTTTTTCAACCTATGATCGAAGACGATGTATTTTTTGACACACTCCTATATATATATCACTATTACCGGCTTATCTTGTAAATCATGTTATGGAATGGTTTTAAATTTACATGTATGATTATTGCAAATGTCTATTTAACATTCGAGAAGCAATTGCATATGCTAATGTATTTAAAGACCTTGGAATATGTTGATATTCAATGTAATCAAATTCACATTCCAAGAGACGCACTCTCAAAAATAATCTCAATAACACTGGATTTCTAATGGCATACACTCTATTAAGCTGTAATACAACGAGTTCAGAATCTAACCTCACTATCAAACTCCGAATCCCAAATGAAATAGATTCAGATAATAACTTAATCACTGCACTATACTCTGCAATGTTGTTTGTTGTTTGACCGGGGCTTACCCCATGCATAGAAACTAACTCGTCAGAGGGCGAATAGATAACCCAAGCTGCGGAAGAGATGTTCCGTGTATTACGACAAGCACCATCAGCAAATCCAATGTGTGTTTGGAGAGGCATCGACATCTGCAATATCAAGAGTAAAACCAAGATAAGTAGGAATAATGACGAAAAAACACTCTCTAAGCTAAGCACACTTTTTAAACTAAAATACACCAGCTAGAAGGAAAAACTAACCTAACTAAAAAATCTCCTTACCCATTTTTTTAAGCATAATACCTCTTCAGGTAAAGACCATTTCTGGGTTTACCTAAAGAGTCCCCGTCAAAGTCTACCAATTCATAGGCCCCTTTTGCTAGCTTTCGCTTGACAATATAGGGACCATGCCACATGGGAACGAATTTTCCAGCGCCTAATTTATCATTAGCTTGATCATATAATAACACTAGGTCTCCTTCCGAAAAATTTCGAGGGGTCACATTTCGATCATACTAAGCTTTCATACGTTTTGCGTGAGTCTCGATTGCCAATGCAGCGTCACGTCGATTCTCATCTAATTGAGCTAAGTATAACAAACGCTTTTCCTCTTCGGAAGTGGCTGGAAGTAACTCGATGGCCATTTGTAGTGACGGGATTTCGTATTCAATGGGTAACACAGCTTCCAAACCATAGACTAGTTGGAAAGGAGTGAACCCTGTTGATGTTTTTACTGAAGTTCGGTACGCCCAAAGTGCTGAAAATAGCATGTTGTGCCAATTCGACCGATGAATCCCAATGATTCGTCGGATCATGATAACTAAAACTTTGTTGACGGATTCAACCAGACCATTCGCTTGTGGATAATAAGGGGTTGAACTATCATGACGTAAACCAAGTTGGCCTGTAAGTTCGGTCATCATAACGTTTCGAAAATGACGCCCATGATCAGTGATTATCGCTTGTGGGACACCAAACCTAGCAATTATATGATTGAACACGAAAATTGCAGCTGTTTTGCCGTCTGCCTCAAATGTAGGCATCGCCTCGGCCCACTTAGTAAAATAATCTACCGCAAGGATGATATACGCATGCCCCCGGCCGAGTGAGGGTTACATGTAATAAAATCGATACCCCATTTAGCAAAAGGACCAACGACAATTATAGGGTGGAGAGGAGCAGGTGGAGCGTGCATCTTACGATCAAAAATCTAGCAGTTGTGGCATTTTCGAACCGTCGTAATACAATCTTTAAACAAAGACGGCCAGAAGTAGCCAGTGCGCAATATCTTTTGGGTTGTGGCATAGCCAGACATATGACCGCCACACGCTCCAGAGTGACAGTCATTTAGAACCCTTTCAGCTTCTTCGTGAGTTAAGCAACGTCGAAAAATAGAGTCCGCCCCACGGCGATAAAGAGTATCTCCAATAATTTTGAATTGTTGGGACTGGAATCGAATTTTCCGACGTTCCGACCTTGAAATTTCTGGCCGAAAGGATTTGGTCTGGAGATAGACGATGATATCCCCATACCACGGATCTAAAGTGCTGATTAGAAACAAGGATTCGTCCGCAATGGGCTCCTCCGCCACAGTTTCTGTGTCAGCACGCGGGAAGTCACACATTAACTCCGCAAAAACTAAAGATTTCTTAGACTTAGATTTCTCAAACTCCAAGTCGAACTCCTGCAGGATAACGATCCATTTAGAGTACTTGCCCCCTAGCAATTGCTTGGTCAAAATGTAGATCATAGGGTTGCAATCCGAAATTACCATAGTTTTACGTAGTAAAATGTAGTGACGAAAACGTTGGACAGCTTGAACGGCTGCCAATGCCAATTTCTCCACATGTGAGTATTTTAGCTCAGTTGGATTTAACGTTCGACTAAGGTAATATATCACATGTTCCGTTCCGAATTCATCTCCCTGAACTAAGACCATTCCAATGGTGGAATGGGAGGCGGCGAGATACAAGAAGTAATCCTGGTTGTAGTTGGGAGGATGCAACAACGGTGCATGGGTCAACGCGTGTTTGAGTGCATCAGAAGATTTCTGAGCTATCTCATCCCAATAGAATGGAGTGTTCTGTTTCAACAACTGGGTAAAACCCTTTGTAACCTCGGCGTAGTTAGGAATGAATCGTCGTAAAAATTTTGCTTTCCCCTACAAACTTTGGAGTTGGCGAAGACTCGAAGGAGGAGGCAAATTGATGATGGCTTCGACCTTCGAGGGATCAATGCGAATGTCGGCTTTCGAAACTACAAATCCTAGCAATCGACCCGTTTCTATACAGAAGACACATTTGTGTGGGTTCAACCGAATACGATAATGCCTACACCTCATAAAGATTGTTCGTAAGTGGATGAGGTGATCAGCTCGATGTAATGAATGAGCAGGCAAGTCATCGAGATAGGGTTGCACAATGTGCTTGATGTCATGAAACGCATAAGACATCGCCCTTTGAAAAGTTGCTCCGGAATTCTTAAGCCCAAAAGGTAACTTGCAATTAGCAAATGTCCCCCATGGACAAATGAAAGCCGTTTTTGGTTGATCGGCAGGTAGAATATTGATTTGATTGTATCCGGAAAAACCGTCCATAAAGGAAAATATTTCACTGCCGGCACAATCATCAATGATTTGATCGATATAGGGAGTTGGGTAATTGTCCTTTGGACAGGCTCGATTAATGTCCCTATAGTCGATACATATTCTTATTGTTCCCTGTTTTTTGTTAACCGGAACAATATTCGATACCAAATCCGTTAACGGGATCGGATAAATGAAACCTGCTTTCAACAGTTTTTCAACTTCTGCTTTAATTGCAGCAACTTTTCGTGGGTGAATCTGACGCAAACGTTGCCGGACGGGTTTAGCGTCCGGGTAAGTCTTGATCTCATGAACAACAATCGCGGGATCAATTCCTGGCATTTCCTCATAGGACCAGGCAAACACGTCGCGAAATTCTTGAAATAGGGCCTTATATAATTGAATTTCGTCATCTGTACACGAAGCACCTATATGAATGCTCTCAACAATTCCGGGCTTAACCGAAATGTCAATAGGAATAGTTCGAGAGATGTTTCCCAAATTTAACTCTGAATCGGGATGTTTCATTGGATTCTGAGGTTCCTTGACATATTCAGTCGTAAAAATTGATGAGAAATCATTTTCAAAATGATCATTCTCGGGTAAAAACAAAGACCTGTGATGGAGATCTTCCCATGGTAAATCATCTACACATAGGATTTCACGAATTTGCTCGTCAGAGTGAACAAGTTCAGAAAACGTAGTTAAATCCGAGGTTGATGTGAAAAGTGATTCCTCACGGACCACATTCATTAAGTCATTTTCGGTTGAACACAGGTCGGCAAAAGACTGCACGGCTTCATAGGCAATTTCATATGGACTCAAAGGCATGGAATTACCAAATGAGTCTATCTCAGATTCAGAAGGAATGATCCAAGGATCATCATAAACAATGGTGTCTGATGTAATCATATGAATGGTTGCAAATGAAGATGATGCGTTGATTGGAGGAAAAGGAAAAGTTCCCAGTAAACCAGCGTCTTTAACTAATCCTACTCCAACATCCTTATATGGGATAGTCGTTTTACCAACATGCTGAATATTCTCCGAAGAGGCTGGGTCGGATGAAAAGTAAGCCAGCTGGTCTATTGTTACGATCTTTCCATTATGTGGAAACTTTATTACTCGAAAGACCGATGAAACGATCGTTGTCATAGCGTAAGACTAACTTCGACCCAAGAGAAGGTTGTAATCTAGAGGGGCATCAACCACCTCCACATCTAGACTAACGGTTTTTCCTTCAACCCCTATAGGCAAATCCTGTAGAATGCCAAAAGGATGAAACCCACGGCCATCAAAGGCCTTAAGAATTGTCGGGGATTGATTTAGTGAAGGAGAACCAAGCGATCTCCAACACTGTATCGACATAATGCACGTTGAGGCTCCCTCATCAATTACAGTCCGATGAATAGGCCTGTTTTTGACTATCACTGGGATCTGGAAAGCCATTTGATGAGGGAGACGCGGTGTACTATTTTCTAGATCGAAAATTATTAGGTTCGGGTCCTGAACGTCAACAGCTCCTATAGCCGACAAAAGTAATTTACGCTGTGCTGGACATGATTGCAGCACTTCCAAAGCCGACATTGCTAAGGGTGAAACAGCTAAATCCTCAACAATGTTATAGTTCTGAGCCGCTCTCGCATGTGGATTGAAAGCTGACTTTCGAAGTATACCCTTAGCGGGCGGTTTGATTACTAAGTCTGGATTAGGTTTCTCGATCTGTAGTGGATCGGAACCGGGAGCTAAGGTTGATGGATTAGAATGAGAAGATTCTGCTTCTTTGCCATCAACAGGACTTTTACTACCATAATCTTGCGATCGAGTCGCAATCCTAACATGAGACATCATCAATATGGGTTCTTCATTGGCACTCGAGGCAGAACCTATCATCTTGCTGTCTTGACTTGGAAATGGATCCTTCAAAACAGCAGGAGTTTGGGAACCTTTGACGATATTCACAACCTCTGCACGATGAGGGTAGTCTCTTGTAAAATGTTCATCGTCACAAATGAGACATGGATAACGAGGTTTGCGCTTTTCATCATTAGATTCCGCCTTTTCAGGTTTCTCCTTTGAATTTTTGTCTGTTTTATTCTTCTTCTTTCCTTTCTTCTTCCCACCGGATTTTGATTTAGCTGTAGATGACTCTACAACGTGAATATTGGCGGAAACCTCTGCAGAAGAATCTCCTGTTGGGGAATCAGGAAAGGTTATGATAGGAGAAGAATTCTTGGAAGACTTCTTCTTACTTTTAGTGTTAACCGTACCAATCATACCGTCAGCGGCATGAGATCCCGAAGGAGCTGCAGCGATTTGATTTGACTTGGGAAGATCGGGGATCTTTTCATGTAACGTACCTGACTGAGTATAAACCAAGTCAAGGTACTGTGCTTGAGCAATTACTTGCTCCTCAGTAACAACTCCGGCTTTAGCCACATCTTCAGTGATCTTTGGCAACAAAGATTTTACAAACCACTCTGCCAAAATCTGATCCAGAATAAATACCTTCACTAAACGCCGTTGACGTCTCCATTCATGAATATGATCGGAAATATAAGTGGACGTCGATTGCTTTAACGAAGTTAGTAATTCCGTGCCATTGTCATATCTGACTGGCAACTGGAAATGAGTTAAAAACAAGGTAGCTAACTGACTAAAATTATAAAAAGTGCCTCGCGGTAACTCAATGTACCACTTGGCCGCGAGACCAATTAGAGTGTGCTGGAAAAGTCTAAGACAGATTGAATCATCTATGATGGAGTTAGACGCACACCAGAGGTGGTAAGTCATCACATGGTTCGACGGGTCCTCTCCTGATTTACCTTCGAACTTGGGAATGTCACTGGGCAACTTATTCGGCATTGGCGGCCAAAACGGAAGATAATTAATCGGATCGTTCGTTAGGCGCGACAAGTCAGGCAAGTCCAAAGTTGCGATAAACGGTAACTGCCGATTAGGATCCCTAAAACTCTGGGTCATGAGACCAGCCCCAGGAGGAGGATATCCGGGAAAACTTGGAATAGGAATCGCGTTCGGGATATTGTATCCTCCCGGAAAACCAGGATTAACCGGACCGTACTGGGGTTGTTGAGGTTGTTGATAAGTGTACCCAGGGTACGGTTGATACTGATAGACTGGCTGCTGCATAGCAGGACCGAATTGGTACTGTCCCTGGTATGGTTGATAAGTGAATTGTGGTTGACTTGTGACAACCGTACTTGAACCAGGTTGTCCTACAGGCATCTGAACCGTAGTTTGAATCGTGGATCCAGACTGTGGTAAAGATGTCTGAGGAGTAGATACAGGAACAGTAGAAACCGGAGCTGTCGATACTCCAGAAGTAGGTGGGGTAGATTAAACAGATGTTGCGGCAGTTGCAGCAGTCATTTGAGATGGAGTACGAGGCGCAGTAGGCCCAGACTGAGAAACTACCGAAGGTACAGAAGTTTGAATGTTAGACTGAACTGGTTGCTGGGGTGTACCAGAAACTAAGGGTTGTCCAGTTTGAGATGACAACTGTACACTTGGTTGCAACGCCTGTTGGGTTTGCGATGGATCCCACACTATGTTCATTCCGGGGTACTGACCCATAACAGGTTGAGAATATTGAGGACCATAACTGGGTTGAGGGTAGGATTGATAATTGAAAGGTACATTTCCCGTTCCTTGAACATAAGATTGACCTTGGGGTGGTTGGAAACCTTGATTCGAGTACTGACCTTGGGGTAGATACCCTTGAGGCACGTACTGATACTGGGGTTGACCTTAAGGGATAAATTGATACTGGGGTTGACCTTGGGGTACATATTGAGTCTGGGGTTGACCTTGAGGAATGTAGTGTACCGTAGGTACGTACTGTCCTTGAGGTTGCCCCCCAGATGCAAATTGTGTACCTTGAGGTTGCCCCCCGGGCGTTAATTGAGGCTGCCCCCCAGGCGGTAACTGGCCACCTTGAGGTTGAGAATTGGGAATAGAACCTGACATCATAAGAATGTCTTCTACGCTCAACGGCTTTGTACCATTGCTTCCAGTTAATAACCCTTGCTCAATGGGTTGAGGAGATGCTCCGAAAAAGTACCAGAAAGTGACTGATACCCAGAGGGAACAGAAGGACCGCCGTACAAAAAAGATTCAGGCGATTGAGTAAACATGGACGACTGACCTGACATATTTACGGGAGTATAAAAACCTCTAGGATGATAAGGAGCACGAGGTGGTGAAAAACTTAACCCTGGGTTTTCCAAATAATTAGTCAAAGAAAGATACCAAGTAGTAATCCTAGGCGGACTGTAAAAAATTGATTCACGCTCCCTTAGATCAAGAACAGGTTGATTTTCAGGGATAGGGATGCCTACTTCTTCTTCCAAAGCAAGTTCTTCAATAGCAATAAGTCCAGAAGGAAGATCTTGGGTAATTACTCTTTCTACCCTAGGTGAATCAGGACCACCAGAAGTTGGAGAGACAAACCCCGATGTTGGAGTAACAGGTTCAGATATCTCAGGTTCTTCACCTATATCACTAGTAGATGAAAAGCTACCAGCAAGTTCGGAAACTAAAATCAATTGCGGATCGTAACTGTAGAGCTATAACTAGGGTCTCTCACACCACCAATTATTCCACATTATTAAGTCAATCCGGGATCGTCTTGTTCTTTCAAGGAGTAACTCAATCCGAGGCTGTTCTGTCCAAGTAGTGCTCGGTAGTATAGCGTTCTAATGACTTGAAAGGAAACAAACACTAAGCTGTAACTAAACCAATTCAGAAGATGAAATCACACAAGGCAAATGATCAGTCAAGGGTACGGAACCAATAACCCTTCCCTTTAGAAACTGATAAAGAAAGGAAACCAAAGCATGGGCTTATAGGTCAGGGAGCTAGGCAGCGTCTTGCTGGGCTCGCGACAGCCTTAGGCCTGCTATCACGCAAAAGCAATAAAGGCAGATTAATGAAAGTAAAATGGAACAACAATTCTTAAAATGGAACAGCAGTAATGAAATGGAACAGCAGTAATGAAATGGAACAGCAAACTATCATAAACAGGAAACGTCAATCATATAAAATGGAACAGCAAACCCAAATGGAACAGCAAACCCAAATGGAACAGCAAACCCAAATGGAACAGCAAACTTAAATGGAACAGCAAACTCAAATGGAACAGCAAACCCCGAAGTATGTACACGGTCTATACTACTGTAGCGATCTGAGAGCAATGTATGATGCGACTATGTTTCTGAACAAAGTGATATTATCTTCAAGCCTCACAAATACTTATTTCATATGAATCCAATAATGATAACATTCATACCAATAACTTGCTGTAGAAATGGATGCAATTCGAATAGATTCAGTTTGTGTAATACAGAGACGTGAATTACATAACTTATTCAGATTCAGATATTAATTAAGAAGCATAGTCTATCATATAAGAAATGTATCGGATTACTGAAACAAGAGAAATAAGCAAACCACACAAATCACCGTATGATACAACAACAAGTGACCGTCGGAGCTGGGCCCTTGGCTACGATGGTACACTGCTTAGAGTTACTTCAGATACAGAAACGAAGTGAACACCAAATCCTTTATATTGATTGCATAACAAAAGTGTACAAAATCAGATCTTACAAAAGCTCAGTGATCAAAATCGTTCTGAGTTTATAATTATAATAACAGTTGTCCCCCCACGCTCGATGGCGTGGTACCTTTATATAACATAAATGACGGAGATGTCTAGATACAAAAGATAAGCTTTAAAGCAGTGATCCCTCAGGATCGAAGATCCTGAGGGATTCGCTAATCGTTCAGGTCTCTTGCGTTCTCCGTCACGGTATCCTGCGCTCTTTTCCTGGATTATTCAGCTCCAATTTTACTTGATCTTGTCCGCATCCGGTTCCCTGTCGACGGGGCAGCAGTTACTTTCCTTGCGCTTCTCGTTTTTACTCGATAATCCCCTATTTCCGCGTCCTTCTGCATAGAAAACATCGATTATTAGTGATTGAGCTTCGTTTGTCCATTTTCACATAATTTACCAAAACCCTTATGTTTTTAGGCTCAATATGCAAAAAAGATTAGAAATAGTATTTGAAAAACCACTAGATTACTTATCAAAAAGCATACCTTCCAGGTGCTCCACAGTAACCTGTTACTAGAGTTTGGTAATCAGGATGTACAACCAATGAAGACTCTCCTTCTTCAGGTGACCCAACTTTACTACCACTAGGAGTTACGAGGACTTTCAAGCCTTCAAGCTGGCTCGGGACTTCTTCAGGAGGTTGGCCCCGAAGTCTACGGGACTTCCTCAGTAAATCATCCACGGTTACAAACTCAGGAGACTGGCCCCGAAGTCTACGGGACTGTCTTGGTAATTCAACCACAGTTAAAAACTTTTAACTACTTCACATGCAAACAAAGTAAAATCTCAATGAAAAACACCTAAAGCCTTTAAAGAACCAAACAAATTTGAATCACACGCCTAAAGAATCTAGAGATCAAACACACACAAACAGTAACTTTCCGGACCGAAAACACTAGTTGGTGATGAAATCCAACGTCGCAGAATTCAGTACAGAAATGGCGGTTGGAACAGTTACCCTGGCAACCTGCTTAATGAATAGACTGGACCAAGTTCCTCCACTTAACCATCTCGAGTGAAGTGAACCCCCCAGAAAATCCAAGTGAGTCTAGCCGACGTCTACTCCAGGTACAGTGGGATCTTCCCACCACTGTCACCTTAGGAAGAATCCTAAAGAATATGGCTACTAAGGTTACCAACTGAGACAAATACACCTGGGGGAATAGTCTACGATCCGATACGCACGCAAGGGCAAAGTAGCAAGCTCAATCCCCTTGAAGGCTCCTTGACATAATCCAAGGTTTACCAACAAGTGACCCCAGGCTCCTCGACAATGGTTAATCCGAGGTTTACCGTTTTTAATACGTGAATATCTGGCGTCGTTCCCAATGAGGAAGGATTGATTCCCACACTGGTTCGGACACGATCTCGTGCTTCTCCTTTAAGAGGAGCTTTCCCAGAGCATATATGCAACAATTGGATTTCTTCCTACCACAAGATACTTTACTGTCTTGGAGAGTTAATTACTCTCCTACTCCAAGACACTAGCCTAAGCTAAGTTGGTGTATCAGAGCCCTAGAAATAAAATGTTACTAGGTGAATTTTACTTTAAGCGTTAATTTTAGTGGTTGTTGTTTAAGTCAAGAGGTGGCAGAGATGAAACTCGTGGTGTAAATACTCGACTCGAAATCACTAAAAAGATGCACCTAAGATGATTTAAACAATCTTTTCTCTTCGATGAACTTCTAAACTAAGAAAGAGTTTGAGAATGCAAATACTTTGTAAACACAAATCTTTCTCAATTAAACAAATTAAAAGAAGAGCTTTTTCCTTTCCAAAGCACTCAAAACGAGACAACTAGTTATTTCACAAAAATTTCCCTTTTCTTTTCAAAGCACTCAACCACTACAAAAACAAACTTTTTCCAAAAGAGATTTTTTTTATATTTTTCATAAGACACTCAAAACTATGAAAATGACTAATCTTGAGTTCTACAAACTAGAAAAACCTATTTGAAGTCAGAGCTTACAAAGTGTCTTTTTGAGGATGTTTTACTTAGCTAAATGTGAGCTAAGGACTAATTTATGCAGAATCATAATTAGTCAAAAAACAACCAATCTTTCGTTTTCTTTTTTAAAAAATGAAAATCCAAACTTTTAAATACAAGCTTTTCGAAATTTTGAAATGAGAAAACTCAAAGCGGATTCCTCAACAAGGGGAGATTTCATAAATGGTCAGACTCATAAGAAGACTGGTAGACACCAATGTGATCTGAGGTCCCTACAGCTTCTAAGCTCAGAGCCACTACACAACCAAATTGAAAAACAAGCCCAACAAGCAAAACTCCTAGGAATTCCACCTAAAACCCTAACACTAATGAAATTAAACCAAGGAAAGTTTTTGACAGGGAACAAGCAGGTCTGGGCAATGGCTAAAACCTATAAACAAATTCTAAACTGATAAGAAAGAAGAAAAATTTAAAATTTCTCAAATTTTTGACAGGGTACGCAGGCAGCCTGTTTACACAGGTGCATTCACGCTCTATGCACAAAGCAAAAGTGCGTACAGGTACGCACTGTGCCTAACTCAGAGGGTGCGTACTTCTCCCAAAACTATGAAAAATAAAAACTGACTCAAAATTAACTAAATTCACCCAATCCCACAATCATCAAGTCAAAAACAGAAACAGAAAATACAGTTTCTCAGGTCAAAGTATAAACAAGGAAAACAATCAATTCCCCAGTGGAGTCGCCATTTTGTCACACGGAATGAGTCGATCTTGCGGACAAGATAGACCTTCCTAGAATCTAAAGAAGACCTAATGACAAGCAAACCAACCAGACACTATCTTTCTCTAAATATGTTTTGATAACCAATAGCAAACAAGTGTTTTTAGGGCCTACCTTTGGTCCAACGCAAGCTTGTGGATGCCCTCGTTCCTTTGATCCAAATGAGCTCCTTTTCGCGAATCTGCAAACACAAACAAGGCAAACAAATTAAATAGCACCTGAAAAGCCAATTGCATAAAACATATTTAACATGAAAGTCAAGGAGTTCATGAAACAAATAACATAAGATACTTGTTGAGAAAAATGAGTTTGATTGTATTAATTCAAAAGAAGAAGAACTTTACAACCTTTGCCTTGACGTTGTACAAGCTCCTCCCAGGGTCCAGCAAGAAGTCTCCTCTACTTTGACAAGTTTCACTCACTCCCCAATGAAGCCAAAAAGGTATGTGATCTCTCCTCTTAAGCTCAACTAGGAAGTCTTAATTTCACCAGCATTTACCCTCAAAATGTTCAGCTTCTAACCTCTCTAGTCCTCACTCCAATGCCTGTATTTATAGTGCAATGGAGGGAAGTTACTAGGTCCTCCTTCAAAGGGATAGCTCCTTTAGTCAAGGGATTAGCTCCTTCTCTTTTGGGATGCATGAACCACCTCAGAGCGAACAATCCACGTCAAAATTCCTTCTAGAAAACTCTAGAATTAACCCAAAGTGAGTTTTTTAAGATAAAACTTGCGCCTTTTGGCTTTCACAGGGGTCTGCACCTACACCGTTAGGGACAGAGCGGGTAGGTACGCAGCTTTTGTACACAGAAGGTGCGGGACCGCAGGTGACCATGAGAGAAAGTGCGGAACCAGAGTTACATTGATTTTTAATGTCTTTCTCCCATTTCCAAAGCTTGATTTGAAGAGTTGAGGTCTTAGACTTGCTTAGGAGGACAGTACAAGTGATGATAAACCCATACTGACTGTAAATAATCATGGTGACGATATTTTTGTGTAACAAGTCCCACCTTCATACTGTCATCATGGTGCATTCAGGCAAGTGGCAATGCTCTGAGGGACGTCGTGACACCCGTCTGCAACCTCCAGTTGGTTTTACCATGGAAACAGCGCCAGATTCGTTCAATCCCTCCCCTGTCCATGATGCTGGACCTTCTGTTGGCTCTGGCAGGAAACCCATACCGAACAATGCTTTTCAAACAATGCACTTCAAATTTCAGAGCAATCTGCACAGACCCCTGGTCACCGCCCACATTACCCTTATACTCTCGGAAGAGGAAAACCTTGTCTCCCCCTTGGCCTGCATCGCCCCTGTCCCCTCTCCAGGCAGTGAGAACTCCTCGGGCAAAGACGGCATGAAAAATTGGGAAAAAGAGATAAATGAGCAGGAGGCTTTTCTTAAAAATCCTCCTCCAACCGAAGACACAGGACTTGCAGCCGAGGACCGAACTCAGGGCGAGGCAGAGCACACCATAGCTATCACTGACAGTGATTTAAGTGGAAGTGAAGGTCTGAAGACTGGAGATCGAGCTGAGAAGAAGGACAATGAACCAGCAGAGGAGAAGTAACGCCACTTGGGACTATTCCTTTTTGTTTCGGCTTCGGTTTCAGGCTTATGGTCAGGTTTCTATGCAATTGTCCTATCATTTTTTTGGCTCCTAGGTGGAATTTGATGACTCTTTATATACTGGGTTGCAAAATCTTTTGTATCTTTGTGTTGGCTCAGTTCTCCTTCACGGCAAAGCATGTCTCTCTCTTTGTCTAATTTCTGGTCTACTGCACTTTGTAACTGGTTTCCCCAACTCATGTCTGTAATGGGGCAGTTCTGTTCTATTGAGTGCTGTTACGCCTCGATCATATGTAAAAATATTTTGCCTTTCAGTTAATAGAAGTTAGTATTTACAGAGAAAAAAAAAATGTATGGTATTGAGAGACCCATGGTAATTACCCATGGTATTGTATGTATGAAACATATAGAGGCTAGAGATTGTCCATTGAGACATGTCAAGTATTGTTTTATTGACAAGTATATGGCTTGTGGAGGGTTCTCCTTACTAAAGGAGTGGTCGTATGGTGTTACCCTACCTCAAGGATTTTGATATTATTAAAGAGAAGCATTTATATTGGATCTTGGATTTATTTTTATCAGAGAATTTTATTTATTTGCAAGCTAGATCTATTACAGAGTTCGGCCCTAATTTCACTTGTGGAACAAGGTATGGAAAATTAACTTTACCTATGCATGCTTTGGATTTTTAGTATAAGTTGAAATTGATTGATGCTTTTGTTCCTACTGGGTAAATGTCTATCATTTCAAACCCTTGTTATCCTTGATTTTTAAATCTAAAATCCAACGAGTTTTTGGAAATTAGGTGTCTGGAGTCTATTGATACCCAAATTTCACTTTTTTAGTATCATCTTATGCAATCACTGTTATTTTATAGTTGACAACTAAGTTTTACTAGTCTTTTTATAAAGCCCAATCTGAGCAATTAGATCCTGCCACAGGGGCTTCACTAGGGAGAAATATCATACCATGTGCATTCATACCAGGAGATATATATTGAGGAAAAATGGCATAATATATTGAGCATATAATAGGGGGGAAAAGGGTTTTTATATTGGTAGGTATAAAAAATGGAGCTCAAAGTTAATAAAAAAATATAAATTGGTAGAAAACATGTTAATGAAAAAATGGATTCCTACAATATCTATTGAAAGTAAGTTTTTTTAAATTGGGGAGGCTTATTGGGCTCTTATTGATAGGTGGTTAAATAATGTGATTGTTAGATGTATTTTTCAATATGTAATCAAATTAAGGGTATTGTATAGTATGTCACGAACACACATGATATGTCAAAGGTTCATTGAGTGAAGCACCCATGGGTCCTGTAGGTTGTATCTTTCTAATCATATGCTAACTAACTAGTTTTCTCTCTATGAGGATACAATTGTACAGTGGAAATTTGTAGAAATGTATAGGTATAACAACTAGGATTTGTATTCTCATCTAGCATTTTCTTGAAAAGAAGAAAGATCATTATAAAGCAATCTATACCTTTTACTTCAGAGATTATGGCTACATTACTATGTAGGTAGATCATTCTATTTGAATCTATTAAAAGATTATATTTATACAAAGAAAAATGAATAACCTGTATTTGGATTTGTTGCAGAATTTCTCATAGAATTTTTTTATTATTTAACATTACATGTTTAACATTACATTTATGGGCATTTCAGTTTACGTGGGTGCTTCAAAATTTTAGTTTTCCAACCTAGTTTTCAAATTCAATAGTAGATTGCATTTTATGTTTCCAAGTTTTCTAATTCCACATTTGATTTCATTAAAATATATTTGTGAGAAACAAAATTCCACATTCAATTCCTAACGTTCAATTTTAATTCATGTTGACATAAAATTGCAGAGGTCCAACGTAGACAACTCGGTTGCATTTTATTTTGATTTCACAATGAATTAACTGTGAATGACATCAACAAGACACAAAGAAGGCTTGGACAATGAACAAGTGGGCTTGTTGTGGGCTTGAGGTTTAAATTTTTTCTACTTCTTATGAAATCTCATAAGGCGTATTTGATTTTGTCCAATTTTCATTAAGTGTGCAATGGAATCTTTGAAGTGAATAACGTATGTGAAGTTCACAAACTTGTGACCTATGATGTAAATTCTTGAATAGTAACAAATTCTTGGCAATCTATAACTTTCTTGACTAAAACAAATTCTTGGCAATAAATAAATTCTTGGACTTCAACAACTTTGAGTATATAAAAGATGCACGCAAGCTTAAATTCATTTTTTGTGTCGTTTGTTTCATTGCAAGTTAATAGCTTAATGATAATAGTAATGCTTATTTTCATTTCAATGTGTTGTCGGTTTCATTTCAAGTTAATAGTTTAATGATATTAGTAATGCTTGTGGGTAATATTGATAGAACCATGAATAATTATTTATGTAGATATATAATGATTATAGATACATTAAAAATGAGATATATTAACTAGTACACCCATTAAACCAATGAGATAGATTAGTTAATAAACTTATACGTTAATCTTAATAGGATACATTAATAATGAGATAGATTAAAATTATAGTCATAAAGTTATTGCTAGTTTGCGTTGATATTCTGATACCCAGTAGAGTCAATACTTGTGGAGGATGCACCTGAAATCCCAATAAAGTTAATAGTGTGTGTTATGCATAGCTTAATTTAGTAGTTTGTAGTTCGCATTATTGGTACTTCTATACTTTGTATTATATATTGATACTTTACAAAACCTAGTATTGCAAAATTCATCATAGTAGTTGCATTTATTATTTGGTTCTTGTACACAATTTTAGAGTTCTAATTCATTACTTGAGCGATGAAACAATTTAAACAAACCATTTATTTTCCTTAAAACTACAGATTTAAAAAATGATAAACTTACATTGAATAAACTTTATGCAAGTCCTTGTACCTTAGTAATCAATTAATTTATCCACTTCACATCTCAATTCCTTAGTTCCTTCCAAAGCAAGACTATAGAATTTGATTGTCTGGTCACTATTAATTTAACATTGACCACATGTAGGTTATAAATGGTTATGCATTTTTTCCCAAAACATAATTTCTATGTTCAGTGGCAGGGACTATGCTGCCCTGTAGCACTTGTTTATATTTAGCATTGATTAGTACAACAAAAGAAAATAAAATAAAAAGGAAAGAGGTGGAAGAATAAAGTTTACTTCATTAATCTATTTGTATATTAATAATTATTTTGATTTTATAGAGAAGTCTAAATGTGAAATAATGATAAATATTACATAAAACCATATCTTGAACTTGTCATAAAATCAATCCAAACTTATAATATAAATAAGTTATTGACCCATATGTAAGAGTGTAGAATCTTCTTTAGTGAATGGAATTGTCTTATTGGGGAGCCAATATTGCATAGTAAATATGAGATGCCTAAATAGTCCCACTCAACAAATGGAAAATCTTTGTACTATCATATAAGAATCTTATATTGCAATCTATCCAACCACCAATCCTACATAGCATTAGGGGAAAGGTCAACCCTAAAGTGAATTCCAAGATATCTCGCAATATCTTATGGTTGAACAAACCTCCAAGTAGTTAGAATCCATACAAGGAGATTGTAGAGACAACAAGCCAAATTTTCATCTTATGGTCACTCAGAATAGCCCCTGTAGCCTCACAGAATAGTGAAAGACAATCCCTAGAACCTAAAATTAACTCTTGACCTTTAGAAATTGATAAGAGGGCAACATATACAAGGTGGTTATTAACCATCTCCTCCCCCTCAGGAAACAATATGTATCTAAGCTTACACTTAGAAAGGGCCACTTCCAACAGTTCCCCAAGAGCATCCACTATCAAGATGTAAAGATAAGGGACCAATGGGAATCCCTTCCTCATGGACCTATGGAGATGGATGCAGGGGGACAACACATTATTCATAAAAATAGAAGAAGAGACCCAAGTAATTGACCATGTCAACACATCACTATCCAAACCCAAGGAAAATAAGCATATCCATGATAAATGTCGAGTTAATGTGATCATAAGATTTGTCCAAATCAATTTAAAAAATATTACCTATTAACCTATCTCCTCGATTCACTCCATAGCCTCCTAAGTTGAAAAGACTGTATCTAAAATAAATCATCCTTGAAAAAAGCCTATTTGCTCTTGATGAACTATTTTTTGAGCCACATCCCACATCCTCAATGTTAAATCCTTAGCCATAATTTTATAGGTAATGCTCAATAGAGTGATTGTAATCCACTCACCATAGAGTTTTTTGTAGAACTCTTTGGAAAAATCTTGATAAGTGATGGGCATCCCAAATAGGTAAAACATAAGGCCCATATAACCAATCCTAAGCACATAAAGACTACATTAAACCTTCCTTTCTACACTTAATAACACTTTGCTAGTTTAATGAGTTGTTAGGAGGGTCAAGGAGATTTTTTATACCTTATGTGCCTAGCATGAATATTGTGCAAGATATTAAAGGGATTTTGCACATATTTTGAGGAGATATAACTAGAGATATTTGTGGTGCCTACTCCCCACTATAGAAGACTCTCAACTCAACTGGTTCAGGACAATAAATACTGCTTGTTGTTGTTGCATGGTGACCCGAGGCACATGATTCAATTTTTTAGGGATTTTGGAGGGAAAGTAATCCTCCCATCAAGGAGGCTCCCCCCTACACATATTGTATAAATAGAGGGATTAAGTAGCCTAACAGGACATGTAGGAGTAGGAGGAGAACATAGTAGAGCATAGTTAATGGAAGTGATCTTTGATTTTAGTTCATAGTTTGGATTTATTCTAAGGGTTCTGAGCTTCCTTCGGTTAGGGTCCACCCAAGGTGCTCAAGATCCCTCTTGTACCATTTTTTTTCATGCATTTGTTTATCTCTGCAATTTAATTCCAAACTTTACTTTTATGCATGGTTATTTAGATAGTTTATGAGCAATATTTTCTTGCAATTTATCTTAACATTAAGTGATGATATTTGTAGTGGTTACATTGCTGGAAAATATCATTGTTACTTCAGCATTTATTTCAAGTTCTTTACTTTTGTTTATTTGTTTTCCATTACTCATTGTTTGTTGTTTCTACATTATCCCCTATTTCATAGCTATAGAAAGCCCTACAACTATGCACCTTGCTAGATTAACCGCACTACAAGCTGATGTGATGCCTTGGACATGTGTATTTTATCATTTCACAACTTTTCCTTATCTTCTTTTCTTTCCAATGTTGCATTTAGTTTGTTCCCCTTCTTGTTGGATTGTCTCTTGTAGCAAAATAAGGACCCTTACAGTAGTTTACAACTTGCTTATGAAACTCACTCAGATTTGCACCCAACTCATGATTTTCCTTATTTGATGTATTACACCATTCTTGGAACCATGAGAATGGAACTTAGAGGTAAAGAGACCGTGTAGATGACTTTATTTTAATTGTGATAGAAATTGCTTCTTTCTTGTAGAATTAAGGTTTACAGTTTGTAATATTTTATTTTAGTAGTTTGTTTGCTTTCTTTTCAAGATAGTATATGTGTGCTTTCATTTCATGGAAATTAGAGTAGTTTTCCTTCCTTCATTGTAAATAGCTTAGGTTTGCATGTTGTTAGTCATTTCCTGTAATTTTAGTATTCCTATAGCATAGAAAAATTAGATTAGTCTTTGTACAACTAGATTTCATTTCATTACTTCCACCTATAAAAGTTAGTGAATGGAAGAGATAACACCCACTGCACATATAGTGTCAACCCCTCTTAAGTTTGTAGAAACCTCGGGTTGACAATTAAAGTTGATATCCTTGGGAATTGCAACATTGTTATTGTAATATTGGGGGGCATCACTTTTTGGTGTCATTTCTAGGGAGGTGTCAAAGTATGTATTCTCTTTTTCTTTAGTTGATTTTCTCTTTCTTTCATTTCATCTTTTGAAGAAAAAAAGACATTATCATTTTATTTTCAAAACATTTTGGGAAAAAACAAACAAACAAACAAAACAAACAAAAAGCAAAAAGCAAAAAGCAAAAAACAAAAAACAAAAACAAAAAAACTTATTTTATGCCCTGAAGAGTTAGGGACAAAACAAGAAAATCTTACCAAGAACCCCCACTTCCACTAGCTGCGAGCCCCTCTTAGGGTTGAAAACATGGTTCCACCTATATAGGTACAACCCTTGAGACCCCGCAAAATATAGTCCACTGTGAAATATTAGATCCCGATTCAATTTTTCCTTGAAGAGGAAAGTGAAAACACTCTCTGATTTAAAGAGGACGATATTTTCTCCTTAATAAGAAGGCACAAATGCTTTTCCACCCAATATTTTAATGAATGGGATTAGGGCTATATCCTAGTAAATTTCCCAATCAAACCTCATCCAGCTAAACATAAAGCCATACAGTGTGATTGGTTTACATTTATAGAGATCTTTAATATATCATCAAGCTTTTTCATGAATTGAGTGGATCCACTTTTGGGACTCTTAGATAAGCAACAATGAGGGAATTAAATGCCACAATGTTGGTAGTTGGGGGGAGAGAGAAGCTGCTAGCCCTTCTATGTTCAATTCCATCACTACTGAGAGAAATGTGGCTAGGGTTTCAAACTATTAGTGAAAATAGTGCCCAGAGCTCTTAATCAAAATGAATTACTCTAATATAGTAAAGAGATTTCTTGCAAATACTATTTTGGTTAAAGAAATATTTGTTTTTACATTCACCTCCCTAAATTCATCCATTGTATCATTTCTCCATTTTTATTCTTTTACCATTTACCATTTATCAATTTTCCTTCTACATTTACCATCAACCATTATCTATTTTCCATTATTTTTTTTGTTTTCAATTATTATAATATCTCATACTATTTCTATTTCCCCCCACATTTAACATCATCATGACTCTTTCACGTTATTTTATTATTATTTATAATATTGTTTTTTCCTAATTCACTTGGCATATATCCCTATGACATGTGGTAGCTGGCTAGATATATCCCAAGGTGGCATTTGGAGGGCAATTTTGTTTTCAAATATTAGAATATTTGCGTACTATTTATATTGGCCCCCAAATTTAACATCTTCATGACTCCTTCACATGATTTTATTATTATTTCCTATATCGTTTCTTTTCCTAAGTTACTTGGCATATGTCCCTATGGCATGTGGCAGTTGGCTGGAAATATCTTGGAGTGGCATTTGGAGGAATCATTTGGACATTGATGATTGGGCGATGAGTTGGAAAATAGAGGAAAAAAGTTTACATTGTCCACAAACTACGCAGAGTTCCATGACTCTCTATGCTTAATACATGAACAATATGGGAGAGGTTATATCTATAAATATGTTGAATTGTATTATCATTATGCCTTTTGATGCCTCAAAATGGTTCTGGAAGGTTTTGGAGTGCAAATCTCCAAATTGGGACCTACCACTAACATAGACCTTGAAGATAAATTCCTTAAATTATATGAGTGTAGTTCCTTCGTATCTCAAAAGTTTTGATAACTTGATAGACTAAAAGCTTTAAATTTTTCAAAATCCATTGAATAAGTAAAATTTAAATATTTTTTTCATTAAAGTTCAATACAAATGGAATTTTTAAAACTATTTTGGACAATATTCCTTATAATATGTCATTGATTTTTAAACTATTCTAAACATATTCCTTATAATATGTTATTTTTCATCCAAATGATGTGTCTGGCCAAGATATTTTACCTGACACATTATGTTTTGACATTATGTAAGAATATGTTTTTCCAAAATGCATACACACTTTTGCTTATATATTATAAATTCAAATGGGAAGGAAAGTAAGACATGCAACCTTTTATAAAGTGATTAATCAAATTATTGCAATAAAAAAATTATTTTATAAATAAAAATATATATGAGTTTAATGTAAATTATTTTTTCCCTGTGGCGGGTGTATGCTTAGAATCTCCCACACTAAGTTCCTCCTCCCCAAATTTCATTCTCTCTAGTTCCTTCCTTTTTGTATGATGGACAATTGATTTTTGACAGATATCCATTCCTCTCTCTCCTCTTGGAGATGAAGTCCTGGTTTTGATTTTGATACCTTCTTTCTATGTTTTGCATGTTGCCTTATGCAGGGGCATTTTTGCATACCTTTTTGTCATTTGGGAGGTGCATATGGGTTTGGTTTTTAACCTTTGCACGCTCTTTTTGGTATGATTGGATTGAGAAAGGGAGTTCCTAGGGTCTCCCCAGTAGTTGGGAGTTATATTTGTACACATTTGATTGTCCCGACATTGTGGCTTCCACAATGTGATCTCTATGGGTTTGTGATTTCTTATTAATGATCTTTGATAGATGTAACAACTTTTGTTTACTAATAAAAGTTTGTTGTTTTTTTCCTTTGAAAAAAAAAGTTCCTCCTTGCCATATACTCGTCACCACTTGCAATCACAAGGATGGGACAACAAGATTGTTCATATAACCTATGTGTTAGCATGAAGGTGGAGGCACATAAAGGGATATCAATTGGATTCAATATGCACTCACTTATGTTCACTTCTACACTCAATCATTATTGTAGTTCAGCCCTAGTGCATTCCTCAACCATGATGGTGGTAATTAAGGTTTTATAGATGTCACCTTTAAAAGGTTCGCATCTTTTTAGGGAAATCTAGATCTATATGTCATTTAGGTAAGTTTCCTCTTGCATCCCTTTCTTCTCAACTGCATTTTCCATTCCTATAGGTATCTCCTTCTTGGTAATGCTTTTGGGAAACCCTCATAGTCTGTCATCCTGGGTTCCCCTCCTCTTAGCTCACTTCCTCGTTCTCTAGAATTGTGTCTTCATATGTGCTACTTGGAATGACCCTCTTATCTCTTTTCTTTATGTTCTCATGGTTGGTGGTCAACATTGGGTTTGTTCACTCTAACTCCCACTCCCCATGCAATTTTTCTCCATTTACTTCCTATCTTTGGCCTGCATTTCATTGTGTCATGTCCCAGTTCTTATCGATGTCATTGCAGACGCCATGAGAGAAGGTAGCCTTCCTATTCAAGGGCTCAAGCTAACATCAAAGCCTCTAGAACTTGTCATTAGTTGCATACATCTCATGTTGCAAGGGAGGAAATTGGCCTGGAAAAGTAAGAAGCTAGGGTAAAACGTCACTTCCAATCTGAGGTAGAGATCAAGGAGAACATTGGTTACTACACATTAGATTTTGGAAACAACCACACTAAGTAGATCCAATATGTGCAAACAACCGATCTTCATTGGAAAACTAAAGCCATCATGGGCAAGGTCTTGGTGGAAAGAAGTGAGGCACAATAAGAAATACTACTTAAAGCATTGATGCCTTGGAGTTGCAACTCGGAAAATTGGACAACAAAGTGTCTATTCTTGTTAAAAAAGTTGTAGACTTGTATTTCCTTGCTAGTGACGATGAGGAAGGTGACCCTACAACCATGTAGGTGGACTCCCTGTCAATTTAATTGGTCAAGATGTATATTTTGATTTTTTTATATCTAAACATGCAAATTGGTCTAGTTAACAACACTAGTTCTAAGTCAATAAATATTTTCTAGATAAATCAAGATATTATGTTTTATATAAATCTCTCTTGATAATTGCACTAATAATGTTGACAAAAATTGTATATATGTATTACTGATTTAACTTCCCAAATAATATACTAATAATTATAAGAATATAGTTAGCAACATAAGCTTTTTGGCAGCTTTTGGAGATGCGCTGTAACGTTCCATAATTCGTACCATATTTTTGACGATGAAGACAATTGAGTCTCGACGACCATGAGTTAAGTTGATTGAGTCACGATTTAGAGCCCACTATTATTTCGTGGCAAGAAAAATTCGAAGTTTAAAGCGAGGTGGCCCTCACCAGAAAAAGAAGTGGCTTGAATGAGTGCATTTATTCATTTCGGTATATTTAAATATGTATTTTATAGTTGAATATAAAGATGATATGTGATTTTATTTATATTTAATATGGAGTTGATACATGTTTATTTATATATATTATTATTGATAAAAATAAATAAATATTTATTTATTTAATTTTAACTAAAAGTATTATAAAATATTAATAATTTCATTTTTATTGTTATTTTTAAAAGTATAATTTAATATTAAAAATGTATTAAAAATATTTTATTTTTATTCTAAAGATCATAAATAAAGCATTTCAATATCTATTTTAAATAATACAAAATTTTAAAATCTATTTTAAATAACACAATTTCATACCAACTGATAAAATAAAAACAAAAAACTAAATAAAACAAAAAAAAATAACACAATTTCATACCAATTGATAAGTAAAAACAAAAACCTAAATAAAACAAAAAAAAATTGTATATTTGTTTTAAAAATATTTCAAAGACTTAAATGTATTTGCTTTATAAATATTTCAAAAACTCAAATAAACTATTTGAATATCCATATTTATAATATATTTTGATATAAAATTTATATATAGAAAATGTATATGTATGCGCATAAAAGGAAAGAGTAATAAAATACAAAATAATTATGTGAGTTATACAAAAAGGAAATGTGTAATTAATATAAATTTTATATATAACATTTAAAAAATATTAATTTAGATTATAAATAAAATATTTCACTATAAAATATTAAATAATATTGATGTGTATTTGAAAATATATTAATAACTTAAATAAAATATAACATTTTAATATAAACAATATAGTCCATAAGGAAAATATTTCAATGTCAATTATGCAAATATAAAGCAATTTAAAAAATGGTTAAAATATTTTTAAATGGTTCAAGTAATCTCACTTTTTTATGATTTGGCTATATTTTTGGTGAGTTTCTCTTAAATCTAGCAAAGATTTGTTGAAATTTCAAATTTAAGATGTGTAGTTTATATAATTCAACTGCCCAAAAAAGACTTTAAAAACATTGTATCCATTTATGCATTCAAAAAAACAATTTAATATATATAAACCATTTGAAATGCAAATATTTTTTTAAATAAAATCAACCATTTGACATGCAAATATTTTTTTAAATTTTACGTTCTAAAATAAATTTACAAATATAAATCTATAATTAAAATAAATATATAATAATTATAAAACAATGCCCAATGCCCAGTAATAAGTAGAGGAAAAAGAAAAGATGTCACGTTATAACATAGGAGTTGTCTTTAGTGCGACTTTTTGGAAGCTTTTACAGTGGGTTTTTCCAGTCAAATTTCTCTAAAATCTGGCAGGAATTTATTGAAATCACAAGTTTGATGGATAATCCTGTGCAATTGAAGTGCAATCAAAAAACTAGTTTAAATAACACAAATCAAGATTTCACCTCAAATTTTTCCACCGAATTCCGACACCAGAAAGTCCAAAAAATCGCATTAAAAACAACTCCTATAACATATAACGTGTGTATATGAGATGTGGATGTTTCCACTCAATACAATTCTCTCATCACAAGTCAGATGGACAATAAAAAATTATGATATATTTATTGTTTACGATATATCATTTTGGAATTTGTGTAAGTCAAGGGGATAATGAAATATTAGGATTTCCATTGGGATGAAATTGATACTTTATTAATTTTAGAGTTACTCAAATTTATTAATATTAAAATATATTGCAAAATGACATATAACGTGTTTATCATTATTTATTTAAATTTTGGAAAAATAAATTTATCAATTTAGTATACGGAGAATAATAAAATATATGTAATTGTTAAAAGCTTTTTATAAGGATTTATTGACTTTTTTATTTTATTTTTTTAATTGATGGTTTAAATTGATTCTCAAGGGAATATGCTCACCATATGCTTAGTCTTAATTCTTATCAAGGGTTGTAATGTGTTACCGAGTTTGTTAGGTTGAATTGACTTTCAATAAATTTAAAAAAATAGATTCGTACCAATTGACTCCTAGCCCACCAATTTCTTAGGGATTTGAGATTATACCAATTCTAATAAGCTCCTCCATGATAAGTTCCTCATTACTATTTTCCGCCAAGTGGCTCCTCGCCCACCAATTTCTTAGAGATCTGAGATTATTCCAATTCTAATAAGTTCCTCCAAAATAAGTTTTTCATTATTATTTATAACATTCATTTATATAAGCAAATTTTATTTAGCAAAATGGTCTATTTTACAATAAGATGTGTAATTTACTTTTTTCCTCGAGTTAAAGTTGACCCATAACCTTTTTATACATAGTTAATATTGTAAATATGTGTATTGGTAAGAAATTCTTTGTATTGCAATAGTTTTTTTGTAATATTTATGAAACCTTCAACTATATTAACTACATTAATATTTTTAATAGAATTATACTAATTATGAATTATATTTTCTAATTTCTTATATAGACATGTTTCATTAAGTTCGAATTCATCTAATTCTTTACAATGGTTTATTGTACGTCTTAGCTTTGAGGATTGATTGAACGTGGCCATAGTTGAGGAGCATCTATCAACTTTTAATAATATTAACTTTTTGGATTATTATTTTTTAAATTTACCTTTTTGCTTTGGTCATTCCTCAGCTAAAATTTAATCACATCACATAGCCCACGTTGAGACAAACATGGACATCTACCAAGTTGCCATGGGTATCCATGCCCCATATAACGAGGATGATGTGGCATCCGGAATGAAAGCAGCAAGCATCTACATGAAAGCATGCTTTGCACTTGACATGCCACATCATCATGTTGAACACCTTCGAGTACATATTCTTGCTTTAATATTTAAGACCAGGTGAAGTGGCATGGCATGACATGACAGGGTATCATTCCACGTGGCTTTGGGCCTAAAAGCACATTGATAATTCAATGAGAGTAGAGATCCACTCAATGCTTTGATAATGACATTCCACCTCGGGGCTTAAAAGCATATTAATAATTAAATGAGAGTAGAGATCCACTCAATGCTTTGACAATGACAATTTTGGCCCCCACACAACGAATATGTGGCATTGGGCAGCGTTAAAGGTTGTTGTAAAGATCTGATCCCAAAGAGATCATTATCAATATTTTTTTAAGAATCTGCTTTTTATGGTTTCAAGAGCATATTCAAAGGAAGGATTTTGGCGTTGTGAAAGAATGAAGATAGAACGACAGCATTTGGGGGTGAAGTATGATTCATGTCTTTTTATATTATATTATGTTTTTATATTATATTATGTTTGGATAGATTTTTTCAAAATAGGTATGTTTTTTTTAGGTTTTTTTTGGATTGATATGTATTAATATTTATAAATTATTTAATCTATATAGTTGTATTAATAATAATAATATAATAAACAAATTCAAAAGAAAAAATTTAATGTTGTGAAAGAATATAAAAATATACAATGACACTAACATGGGTGAAGCATTATTTATATAGATAAATAAACTTGACATTTTTCTATGTGAAAGTAATTCTCGTTAGAGAAGTTAAGTTATATGCATGTCTCATTAGGATAAGGTAAAGTCTTATTAGAAGTATTATTTTTAAAATATTGTTTTAATTTAATTTAGATAATTCTAAGAAAGAGATTTCGGATCTTGGTGACTAGAGACATATCACCTTGTCCTCTTGACGAGGTCTGGCATGTGGTGAATGTCCCTCAACATATGGCAGACACCCAATCGCACTTTGGCATTCATTCCTTTGCCTTAAAATGTGCAGCTCACATTGTCTACTCTTGCATTATATTCTGCAGCAGCCTCGCTTCCTAGTCATTTCTCTCCTAGTTTCCTTTCTTTGCTCTCTCATTGCTCCTTCTCACCTCAATTATGTGACGCCCGACCCATGTATCTCAATCATGAATAGTGACAGAGGTAGGGGATGCTGCCCTGGGCAAGGCAAAAGGCGTGGGCAACCCCCAACCTCTCTGGACGATGCCTTCATCGCCACCCTCTTCGACCACAACATCCCTAACAACGTTTAAAGGAAAGTAATCGCCATGCATGAAGATGAGACCTACAGAGGGCGCACATCCCTTTGGGCCCTTTGCAATCTCCTAGCTTCACTGTTGAAGGATAATGAGTAAGACAAGACCAAGGCAACCAATTGGATTGTGGAGCTCTCTGCCTAATTCAGTCATTCTTCCTCCTCAATTAAAAGACTATCCAGAGATCTCAGCATTGCTTACCCCCCCAAACCTCCCATCTCCTGTATGTCTCCCTCATGCTCCCCTCCTGCCAGCTCGTCCCTTCCCTCCCCCTGCAAAGCTCCTCCTCCTCCCTCTGATCCCCCCCCCTCTCCCCTTCGATGAAGGAATCTCATCCTCCCTCCCCCCCTCGGACACACCCATTCTGGTTTTACATTTTGGAGGAGACCCCTGAGGATCCTAGCATAGTGCAGGTACAAGGCAGCGCAAAGGCACACGGAGGCTCCAACTTGACAATTATGTGGCTCCACAATAACATGTGCTATCCACTGATGACATGATGAGTAAAATCTTGGTAACTACACTCTCATTTTCGTTAATAGCTATCAGAGCGACCTTGTTTTGGCTCAATGAACACCAGTGTGACCACTCCTTTTCTGCTCAGCCTAAGTGTTCTCAATTCAACACTGAGAAGCTCATAGTTGCGATGTAGTTTTCCACTGCCCTTATCCTTCATTTTTCCATCAAGGCACCATGAGGCTCAATCCTTTGTGATTTGAATAGCACTATCTTTCATATGTTAAACTCTCCGAAAAATATAAACTCTGGTCTCCCACCCAATAGTAGGGAATTTTTGACAATACACTCTGGTTTCCTCACTCTGAGGCAAAGATGGATCTCATGATTATACCTATGTAAAAAAAAATCAGTTAATATAATATAGAAATGCTTACTTACAAAAAAATTATAAGAAAGAGATATTTGTGGAATTGTACAATGCAATTACTCCATCAATTCCCTCAATCATGGATGGTTTCATTGGGCTTCCACAAAAATTAAAATTTGTGCAATATGATTACTTCATTCATTTCCTCCATTGTAGATAATTTAACTTCCTTCCACGATTATGATAAAGATTTAGGGTTGCTCTGAAACAAATGTAAGAGGATTTTTACAAGCTCTAGAATAATTAAACTCCCTTGAAGAAATTATCTAAATCTATAATAAATACATCCTCTAAAAAGAGGTTGTTAAATTACAATAATGAACAAATCTTACCTATCATTACCAAAACTTCAATCATGCATGCAAATCCTTTCATACAAATATGTATACATACTAGATAAATGAATTCTTACTTGTAGAAAAAGAATTGTTACAAGAATTTATCAAATTCTAGTAAATGAATAATTTTTTATCAACAAATTACTAAAACCTTAATATTCATGCAATACTTTGTGTTGAATTTCCACGATCTTAGGTTTAGGTTAGAATCTTAGAATCTTTGATGCTACCAAACCAAGAATCTCAATAGAACTACTTTGCACAGTGGAAAATATAAAGCAGTAAATCACATATGCACAAGTATACACAATTTTTTTTAACAAAATATTGTACAATAATGTACAACCCAATATTCGTTACATTAAACCAATATGAATGATACAACAATCTATGATATCAAAGATACAATGACAATCATGTTGTGCAGACTCTATGTTGTATCTTGTCTTGTCAGTCCTTCACTTCCGTACTGCTCTCTAGCTGCTCCTTAATCGTTCAAAGGAAAACACATAGAGACTCCAGGAGGGTTTCCTCCTAACACTGCTGCAAATCGCTTATGTTGCAATGTACATGGTCTGATCCAAATTTCTCTTTTAGGCTGGCCAATCCTTGAGCTTCAATCTGAAAATCTAGCAGTCATTTTTTTCCATCAAAGTGTTGCACATTAGGCACCAAACTTCACTCAACCTTCAGTTGTCTTTGTCACTTCAAGGTTGCTTCTCTAGGGCTAATTTGGGCCATCAACACACTTCCCTCCATCAGACCAATGATGCCCAATACAATCACTGTGAGATCTGCTCCTAGAAGAGGTCTCCAACTGCCCAAGCTGACCTCAACACACGACTCCCATAGGTTGCAACAACTCTTCCCAAACTAGGATTGATCCTCCATCATTCAATCCTACACAAAACAAATCAACCATACATGTCCCATGTCACAAAGTGTTGATGTAGATTGTTTTCCTTGATTGTTCCTGGTTAGGGCACCTGGGACACTGCAACAACCCTAAATCATTCACCCAAACAACCCTCACTTGTTGCGGCTTCCTTTAACAGTGATCTCCCAACTCCAGGCTATAGGTCTGGGCTAAAACCATCCCCCAAACAACCCCTTTAACACCCTTGTACACCTGCGGCTTCTTTGTGTTTCTTACAACAGACATTAGGCTCCTAGTACATGTGTTTTTAGGCATGTGGCATACCTATAAGGCATAACTAAATTTGTGGCCTACTTAGGAGAATCACCCCACACAAATAGCCACAAATAACCTTCAGCACTTACCTCTTTCCCTGCAACTACTTCTGAGGTAACTCAGACCTATGATAAAGTGAGAATCACTCCAAAACTCAACTCTTTCTCCTCCACGCCTTGTCCTCCACTCCTAGGCTGCTTCAGATGTGTTTTCACAAGAGATGAATGCACTTGGATGATGAAATAACACTCACATCACCTTATATTTTTACCAAATACAAGGGCTACTTGAATTAGTGAAGAGTCATGTTTATTGGACGAATTCTCCTCAAGCCTACATGACTTGACTATCCAAAAATTAATTGAAAACTCCAAAAATTCATATCTCAAGTTATAGAGCTTTGATTTGAGTGATATTATAAGCATTCGATTTGCCACATCATTCTCTATCACCTAAAATTTTCTCATGCTCAAATTCTTCATGGTTTTGGCCCAAATCATGATGGGTGAAAAACCCCACCCTTGGGTTCCAAGCCCATAAGTGACTCTTTTGGGGCTTTTCTCTCCAAACCCTGAACCCTAAGGCTTGGAGTACCTCCCAAGCTACTAAAAAATGAACACTCCCTCTTAGAAATGGAGGTACTTACAAGACTATGAAGTAACTGATCATCATCATCACTGCTCGCAACACTCACCCAACTCTTGGTGCTCACCACTGTAGTGATCCTTGAAGCATGAACTACACCTCTCTCAGAAGTATCGCTATCACTGGAAGCATCCTGCTTCTTCTTCTTCTCCTGTAATGTCTTCCACTCTCTCCATGATTCCTTCTTGGTAGCTATAGGATAACCCTTGCTCCCCACTGACCACGCACTCTTCTTGGGCTGCAAAGTCTCCCTCTGAATCTGCAAGCTCCCACTAGAACGCGACTCCCTCTGAGCCTCTGGAATCTGGACCTTCTTCTCGGGAACCTATACCTAGTCCTCTGAAGCTTGCACCTGCACCTGCTTCTCTTAAACTTGTACCTAGTCCACCTTCTTCTTCCCATGATCCATAGGCTTACCCGTCAGCCTATATAGACCATGCACTCTAAATCCATGTACAATCCCATCAAAGATAGAGCCTCTAAGCCTAATTCTTGCCTTCCCATCCTGGAACAAGACCTCAAACCCCTTATTCTCTATCATTGAGGTAGATATCACGCTATATATGAGTCCTGGTACAAACATACATCCTAGACCTGCATCACATGTCATGTCTCCATCCTGAATGGCACAATTCCCGATCCTTGGATCTCCTTCTGAATCTTGTCGCCCAACACGATGTGCAAATTCGAGTCCCATTTAGCTAAAGTCTCAAAATCCTCTTGTGACCCTGTCATATCTTTCGACACACCACTATCCACGTACCATCCATCGTCATCGATAGCACCCTACAATAAATTAGAGATCATAGCAAAGTCCTCATCTTCCAACCTTCTGGTGGGAGCATCTATCTCAAGAGAGGTCACAACACTGACGACCCGCTTCCCTTCCCTCTTCTCATCATCTCCCTTCTTCTTCATCGGACATCTCGACGAAAAATGGCCCATCTCACCATAGTTGAAACACTTTACTTTACTCAAGTCCTTCTTCTACTTACCCTTCATTCGTGCTGCAAATTCCATGTCATCCTCTAAAGACCTCTTCTTTGGATGAAGATCCTCATCTCGCAACTCCTCTTGAATGAAGTCATCTCACAGCCTATTCCAGTCTAGTAACTTCTCTCTAGCAACAATCCCTTTGATGAAGGGCTTCCATTCTTCGGTGAACCCTTTCAAGGTGATCCTCACCATATCATTCTATGAAATTGTCACACCGACGGCGACAAGCTCATCTTTGACCTGAGACAATATTGTTAGATACGAAGTCACTCCTTCACCCTGTATCATCTTGGTGGACTTCAACTTATCCTCCAATACCAATACATGATTCTCATTCTTATTTTGGAACAAGTTATGAAGATCCATCCACATCTCATGTGTAGTGTTCTTCTCGTAAAAATGAGCTATTGGTGGATCCTTCACATCATCAAGGATGATCAATCTCGTCCTCATATCGAAATCCTCGTACACTTCTATCTCCTTTGGTTCGGTTGGATTCTTTATGGCTTTCTCAGTGAACTCCCAGATCTTGTTGACCTACAAGACCAACTTGATCCTTTCCTTCCATTGACTATAGTTGGACAATCCCTCCAATCTATCCTCATACTAGATACAAGCCTACAACTTTAACATTGTCACCTACAATGTGACCAACTCCCTCTTAAGTTGAAATTCGTTGTACACAACTCTGATTCATTGATTTCCAAATTAGCTCAGCCACGGCTCTAATACCATTTTGAATTTCCACGATCTTGGATCTAGGTTAGAATATTATAATCTTTGACGCTACCAAACAAAGAATCTTAACATAACTACTTTGCACAACGAAAAGAATAAAGAAGTAAATCAAATATTCACAAGTATACACAATTTTTTAAAACAAAATATTGTACAATAATGTACAACCCAATCTTCGTTATACTAAACCAATATGAATAATACAACATTCTATGGTATGCAAGATACAATTACAATCACATTGCGCAAACTCTATGTCGTATCTTGTCCTATCGGTCCTTCGCTTTTGTACTGCTCTCTAACTGCCCCTTAGTCCTTCAAAGGACAACACGTAGTGATTCTAGGAGGGTTGCCTCCTAATGCTGCTACAAGTCACTTCTGTTGCAATGTACACGGGTTGATCCAATCTCCTCTTCTAGGTTGGCCAATCCTTGAGCTCCAATCTGCCAATACAACAGTCACTTTTTTCCATCAAAGTGTTTCACATTAGGCACCAAACATCACCCAACTTTCAGTTGTCTTCGTCACTTCAAGATTTATTGTCTAGGGATACTTTGGACCATCAACATGTTGCCCTCCATCAGACCAATGATGCCCAATACAATCACTGTGATATCTTCTCCTAGAAGAGGTATCCAACTTCCCAAGTTGACCTTAACACATGACTCCCATGGGATGCAACAACTCTTTCCAAACTAGGACTGATCTTCCATCATTCTATCCCACACAAAACACATCAACCATACATGTCCCATGTCACAAAGTGTTGCTGTAGAATGATGTCCTTAACTATTCCCGGTTAGGGCACCTGGCATGCTGAAACAACCCTAAAACATTCACCCAAACAACCCTCACTTGCTGCAACTAACTTTCAAAATGATCTCCCAACTCTAGGCTACAGGTCTAGGCTATAATCAAACCCCAAAGAACCCTTTTCACATGCCTATACACCTACAACTTCTCTGTGTTTCTTACAGCAGAGATTAAGCTCCTAGTACATGTGATTTTAGGCCTGTGACATACCTATAAGGCACAGTTAAAGTTGTGTCCTACTTAGGAGAGTCACCCCACACAAAAAGAGCCACAAATAACCTTCAGCACTTACGTCTTTCCATGCGGATGCTCCAGAGGTAACTCGGACCTGTGATAGAGGAAGAATCACGCCAAAACTCATCTCTTTCTCCTCCATGTCTTTTCCTCCACTCCTATGCTACTTCATATGTGTTTTCACAAGAGATGAATGAACTTTGATGATGAAATAACGCTCAAATCACCTTATATTTATACCAAATACAAGGGCTACTCGGTGAAGAGCCATGTCTATTGGACGAATTCTCCTCAAGTCTACATGACTTGACTATCCAAAAATTA
Source organism: Pinus tabuliformis (assembly GCA_031772625.1). Taxonomy (NCBI): domain Eukaryota; kingdom Viridiplantae; phylum Streptophyta; class Pinopsida; order Pinales; family Pinaceae; genus Pinus; species Pinus tabuliformis. The sequence goes on from CM062817.1 coordinate 80,178,518, forward strand.
ATTGACAACTTCAAAAATTCATATCTCAAGTTCTAGAGCTCTGATTTGAATGATCTTTGTAGCGTTGGGTTTGCCACACCATCCTTTATCACCTCAATTTTTCTCATGCTCAAATTATTCATGGTTTTGGCCCAAATGATGATGGGTGAAAAACCCCAATCTTGGGTTCCAAGCCCATAAGTGACTCGTGTGGCGCTTTTCCCTCCAAACCCTGAACCCAAGGGCTTGGAGTACCTCCAAAGCTACTAAAAATCAACACTTTGCATAGAATTATATATGAAAAATATATAAATTTCTTCTTACTTCCCAAAATTAGGTTATTTATCGTAAATAAGAAAATTCTTATTGGGAATTACCATATCTCCAATATGCATGTGAATCTTTATTTAGAAATACATAAGATTAATATATAAATGACTTCTTACCTCCAAATAATAAGTTATTATAAAAATTCCATGAATTCTAGTAAATACAAACACTCTTACCAATAATTATTAAAACTCCATTATACCAATAGATCTTTGCATATAGTATATTCAATTGTTATGTGTGTGTCAATTGGGCTATCTAAGGTGATGAAAGTTGTCGAAAATAATGTATTCACCATGAAACATGTTTAGAACATCCCTGAAGAAAAGGAAGAAAACTTTCCTTGAAAGCATTCTAAAGAGCTTGTCAAAAACCTTGTTTTGCAAGCCCAACGCTACTTTTATCAGGCAAATCTGTGTTGGTAACCTTTTGCATAACTAGTGACTAGTGCTGCCAGCACTAATTTTACCAGGAAAATCCATGTTGATCCTTTTCAGGTTGTTTTTTCCCAAAATGGAGGAGAAGCTTCCCTTACTAGAAAGCTCGAGAATGACTATGTGGTTTCAGGTAGATGAGGATTGGAATGAGACCTCCCATTCTTGGCCCTAGATCCTACTCCCATGGATATATCCCTTAATATGTGGAACTCTTCCCTCTTTTCATGGATCCTCAACTCCCTCTCCTTCCCTATAAATGAGATCCCTACTATCCACTAATGGTTGGCTAATGATTGGTTGCCTTCCTAGTGCTAAACTATGCCCAATTGCTGCCCATTTTGCTAAGGAGAAAGGAGTGCTTGAAGGTTAAGGCTAGGACTTGGAAACTCACCTAAAGGAGGCTTCCAACATCAAGGCTTAAGTGGTTGTAATTCTCCCTTTACCATCTATTAATAATACATTATGTGTTTGTTTTCCATAAATGTGTCAATTATTGCTCATTTAGTGTAATACTCCTTGATTTGTTACATGGTTTATATTGGAATGAATTTTGTTATGTATGTGTTTTTTGTCTCCACGTGATCTTCCTTGTAGGTATTCATCCATAATGGTGAAGAGGAGATTGAGCTTGGAAATGAAAGAATCAAGGATGACACCAACGAATGTTAGCATCAGAGTGAGGTAGGTCATCTATCCTCCTTTGTGTTTTCTAGTATAAACTAGGAAAGTTTACATATATTTGTCTTCGTTTGTTGCTAGATCCTCCCATAGGACTAGAGGGATTGTTTATGTCCGCAGAAAGGATTTCCTGCACAACAAAATGGTGACTCCACTGGGGAGTACATAACCCTTCAAACCTCCTTTTGTTTTTGGTCTCGTTTGATAAGTTTGTCCAACCTCTTAGTGATCCATAACTTTTATAGATTGTGGATCCATATCTTGAGTGGTGTGTGGTTTAGAGTGTCAAATATAGGTCTCTATTCAACATTTTTTGTTTTCTCCTAGATTTTTCTCACCTTCCAACACGATTTGTTCTTATTACAGTAGCATTGAAGACCCTATCAACGTGGATTTTGACCATTATAGTCGCTTTGGTCATAAAAAATGAGATTTTTTAGGGTTTTTGACAGAAGATTTGGAATGTCTTGATCTCTAAAGTCTTTCTCCTGCTCTATGTGCATAGAATTTTGACTTATTGTTGTTAGATTATTTGTGGTTTGAAAAATTTTGTTCCATGTTTAAGTAGTGAAAATGAACTTTGGTTGAATCTTTAGTTCTTTAGGTAATCAAATTTACTATTTTTTTGCTTGCATGTGTTACTGATTTGTTGTCTGATAAGCATTTTTAGTTCTTTTGGAAACCAGAAAGAAATTTCATTTGCATTTGTTAAGCCTTCATCTCAAAATTGATCATTACTTCTGGAAATTGCATTAGATTACATTGCACTGGAAAGTTGTTTTTGAGATTGTCATTGAGCATAGATTACATTGCTTGGTGTTGAAAGTTGATAAGTGCATCTTCATTCATTTTAAAAGAAAATATTCATGTAGGTGAATTTTAGTAAATTAAAATTCATTTACTTTTTTATCATTGCATTGGAATTGTGGAATTGAAAGATCTAGTTAGGAAGCTATTGTTGGTTGCATATTTGATTGTTGCATCAATGTTTGCACTTCTTCCCTACACTAGATAACTTTCATCGAAAATGAAAAGATTCTTTTCGGCATATTAGTTGCATCATAGGTGTGTTCAGGTGACATTGATTTTTAAGCCTTAAAACCGAGACGTAATTCAAGATCGGTTTTAAAATTTATCTCAATTAACCTAAGGAGCATTTGGAACATTAACGAAAACATCTAGAGGTCTAGGCTAGAGATGTGTTCTGGTGTCGTTAAACGTAGGAGTTGTTGTTGTTTTCTAGCATTGCATCCCGGGGGTGAAATCTCGTTCCACGTACGGAAGTGTATAGGATCGTTCTCCACATACCTTCGGGTATATCAGATGACGCTCCACGCATGAAAAGTATAAAGGAACGCTCTCATCGAACGGTTACGCTTTAGACAACACTATTATGGATTGTACTCCCATGCATTGTCGAGTATATTTTGGGAGTCCCTTATAGGTTTGTATCCATCCATAGGTAACCGAGTCTGTCACCTTGTATATTATGATACATTGAACACAACATTCAAGGAGATTGGTTGTCATACGTTGAGTCCTTGGTTCACCAAGGTGTATACTGCAATTCACGATGACTTCGTAAACCCTTTTGTCTAGCTACCCCTTTGTCTTGTTTTGTATCTTTAATTTCTAAAATTAATTAATTTACCGCAGAATAACATCCTCCTCGTGGAATAGCTCTTTTTTTCAATTTAATTGTCTTAAATGGTTTACATAAATTATCGACCACAGCTAGTAGACTGATCAAGTGTAAGTGCATTGTATGTGCTAGAAGTCCTAGTTATCCAAATTGAATTAAGTTGTTAATGCACATGATTGAATTATTTATTGAGACTAATTCTATAAAATATGATCACACTCTTATAAAAATTGTATCTAATTATGAAATCCACACATACAATAAAAATCTCAGAATTATAAATCAATCTCACACTTGTAAAATGAAATTCAATTCATAAAACACACACACTCTGCTATATATATGAAATATTATTTGTAAGAATCAAATAATATGTCAATATAACACATTCTTGCATGAAAAACCAAAATAAATTAAATCTCTACTTAAATATGTCACACTTGCTTAATGTTGGGTTGTGTTATATTATTTCCACGTAGTTAATAGGGGGTTTGAAGGGCACCCGTAACCCCACTTTATGGGGTCCGGGGCAGCGCCCCAGAAAATTTTGGTTTTGGACCATATGTTAGGTTGGGCGGACCCACCTATGGTTTTGTGCATGATTTTCGCACATGTTCTTTGGACGCGATGGTTTTCGGTCCATGGTATTGGATGCTTCGGCATGTATAAATATGTATTGTAACATTGAAAGGAACATAATGAAAAATCAAGCTGGTAGTCCCGGTTTTGGGATCTAGGGAAAAATCTCTGTGCATATGTGTTTTATGGGTTATGCTCTCGCATTGTTTATTTTCTTTGTTTAAGAATTCGTATGCAGGTAATTTCTGTACAGGGTTAAAACCTACATTTGGTATCAGAGCTGTTTTGGCTTCAAGGGGACGCCTTTGTTGCTGAGGGGTTTCGCTCGGGCCTGTGGTAGACCCTGTTCAGTGGGAGATCTGCGAGATCGATTTTGGTGGTGAAAGAAGATGGCGAGCAGTGGAAAGATAGAGATTGAGAAGTTCAATGGTCAGAATTTTGAGTTGTGGAAACTCAAGATGGAGGATCTGTTGGTGGATAAAGATCAGTGGATCGCGGTAGATCCAGGTACTAAACCATCAGGAGTGACCGATGAAGAATGGAAGAAGTTGGATCGGAAGGCAAAGAGCACAATACGATTGTGTGTCTCGGATTCAGTATTGCTGAATGTACCAGGGGAAGCTACGGCAAAGGCTTTGTGGGTCAAGTTAGGGACTTTGTACCAATCTAAGTCTCTGGTGAATAAACTGTTCCTGCGGAAAAAGCTGTATAACCTGAGGATGAAAGATGGAGACTCGGTGACAGAGCATCTGAAAGCGTTTAATACTGTGGTAAGTCAGTTATTATCTGTTGATATTAAAATTTCAGATGAAGATAAGTGCATCAGTCTGTTGTGTTCTCTACCAGATTCGTGGGATAGTCTGGTTATTGCAATAGGTAGCAATGCAGCTGCTTTGCAGTTTGATGAAATAGTCTCAGCCTTGCTGACGGAGGAGATGAGACGGAAAAATATGGACAACCAGAATGGTGATGCCTTGTCTGTACGAGGACGGTCCCAGAACATAAACATAAATAAGTCATCGAGTGGGAGATCTAAATCTAGAGGGAGATCTAAATCTCCAGGAAAACCTACAAAGGTGGTGTGCTAGAAATGCGGAAAGGAAGGGCACTTCAGAAGGGATCGTAAATCTAAAGCTCCTGATAAAGGAAAGGGATCTGATGATGCTCCTTCTGCAGAGGCGAAAACCACCTCAGATGAAGGTGGGGATGTGTACTTGGCTTCTTCAAGTACACATGTAGATCATGAGGCATGGTTGATTGACTCAGGTGCATCCTTTCACTTCACTCCCCATAGAGAGTGGTTCTGCGAGTGTGAGAAATACGATGGTGGTGATGTCTTGTTAGGAGATGATAGGAAGGCTAGAATCATTGGTCGGGGAAAAGTAAAGTTGAAGTTGCAAGGTGGAAGGGTTAGAACACTTCCGGGTGTTCTACATATTCCTGCATTGGCCAGAAATTTGATTTCTGTAAGCAAGTTGGATGATGTAGGTGTAAAGACGGTGTTCGAGAAAGATACCTACAAGATGGTTCGAGGAGCACTGATATTAATGCGGGGAGTTCAGATTGGAACTCTGTACAAGCTGCAAGGTAGCACTGTTGTTGATGGGTGCAATAGTTCTATGGTTCCTGAAAATGGAGTAGAGAATCTAGTGGTCTCTGGAGAGAAGACCATGTTGTGGCATCAAAGGCTTGGACATATTGGAGAGAAGGGCCTTCGAATACTTCATGGTAAAGGTATGGTAGAAGGTATGAATAATAGCTCTCTGAATTTTGATTTCTGTGAAAATTGTGTATATGGGAAGCAGAATCGGGTGAGTTTCCCCTCTGGTGATAAGAGGACGAAACAGATATTAGAGCTTGTGCACAGTGATGTGTTTGGACCTGTGAAGGTTCCATCACTGGGTAAGTCTGTGTACTATGTATCATTCATAGATGACTTCTCAAGGAATACATGGATATATTTTCTTAAGAAGAAATCTGAAGTCTTTGACAGGTTTAAAGAATTTAAGGCTCTGGTGGAAAATCAGACAGAGAAGAAGATAAAGGTGCTGAGGACAGATAATGGTGGAGAATTTTGCAGCAAGGAATTTGAAGAATTTTGTAAGAAGTGTGGTATAGCACGGCAGAAGACTACTCCATATACACCTCAGCAAAATGGAGTCACAGAAAGAATGAACAAGACGTTGATGGAAAGGGCAAGAAGCATGCTCAGTGGTGCCGGGTTAGGACAGGAATTCTGGGCAGAGGCGGTGGATACTGCATGTTACCTGATCAACAGATCACCTTCATCAGCATTGGAGGATAAGACTCCACAAGAAGTATGGACTGGTAAGAAACCCTCTCTTTCACATCTAAGGGTATTTGGATGTGATGCATATGTACATGTTCCAAAGGAGAAACGAACCAAGTTGGATAGTAAATCTGAAAAGTGCATCTTTATTGGGTATAAGGATGGTTTAAAGGGTTATAAGCTTTGGAACCCAGTCACACGGAAGGTTGTGTACAGCCGAGATGTGTTGTTCAGAGAGGTAAAAGATGTTATTCAACATGAAGTCCAACCAAAGGAACTTGAGAAGATAGAGTTTGAGCCAAAGGAGGAAGAATCAGACTCTGCAGCAGAGGAGGAATTAGAAGATGAAGAGCCACAAACTCCGGCTGTGAGAAGATCAGTTCGAGAAAGAAGGCAGCCAGAAAGGTATAGTCCATCTGCTTTCAGTTCAAATTTTGCTTTGTCTTTTACTGATAATGATCCCAGAACTGTGAAGGAAGCAGTGGATTCAGAGGATGGAAAACTCTGGAAAGAGGCCATGGTCGATGAAATGGCATCTTTGCACAAAAATGAGGCTTGGGATCTGGTGGAGTTGCCGGCTGGAAGGAAACCCATTGGTAGCAAATGGGTGTTCAAGAAGAAGACAAATGCAGAAGGAAAGGTGGAGAAATACAAAGCTCGGTTGATAGCAAAAGGTTATTCCCAGGTGCCGGGAATTGATTTTGGTGATATTTTTTCTCCTGTTGCCAAGGTAACTTCTATTAGATTACTTTTATCTGTTGCTGCTGCTTTTTATTTTGAGGTAGAACAGATGGATGTGAAGACAACATTTCTTCACGAGGATTTGGAAGAGGAAATCTACATGAAGCAACCTGAAGGCTTTGTGGTGAAGGGTAAGAAAGAACTGGTATGCAAGTTAAAGAAGTCTCTGTATGGGTTAAAACAGTCACCAAGGATGTGGTATCAGAAATTTGATACATTTATACGGGGACTTGGCTTCACCAGAAGCAAAGCATATCATTGTGTGTATTTTAAATTAATTGGTGACCGTATTATTTATCTGGTCTTGTATGTGGATGATATGTTGCTGGTTGGAAATGACAAAGAAATTATCCAGGATTTGAAGACCCAATTGTCCTCCAAATTCGACATGAAAGATCTTGGTGCTGCAAACTATATTTTGGGCATGGAAATTAAAAGAGATCAGTCAAAGAGGAAGCTCTGGTTAAACCAGAGGAAGTATGTCGAGACAATACTCCAGAGGTTTAATATGCAAGATAGTAAACCGGTGAAGGTTCCTATTCCTGTAGGTGTGAGGTTATCTGCTGAACAGTGTCCCAAGACACAAGAAGAGGAAGAGGACATGTCCCGTGTTCCATATGCAAGTGCAGTGGGTAGTCTGAGGTATGCAATGGTCTGTACTAGACCAGACATTGCACATGCAGTGGGAGTATTGAGCAGGTTTATGTCAAAACCTGGGAAGGAGCACTGGACAACAGTGAAGCGGGTTTTCAGGTATTTGCGTGGCACTAGTGATTATGGTTTGTGCTACCAAGGAAGACCAGGATTGGACAGAGTGTTGGATATTCATGGCTTTGTTGATGCAGTCTGGGCTGGAGATCTGGATCAGAGAAGATCTACAAGTGGGTATGTGTTTAACCTATTTGGAGGTGCAGTCAGTTGGATGAGTAAGAAACAATCTGTAGTGGCACTATCAACTACAGAGGCAGAATACATGGCAGCCACTCATGCAAGCAAGGAAGCAGTTTGGTTGCAGAGATTGTGTTCAAGTATGGGGTTAGTACAGGGAGCTATAAGAATAGACTGTGACAGCCAAAGTGCAATTTTCTTGGCAAAGAACCCTGCTTATCATTCAAAGACAAAGCACATTGATGTTCAGTATCACTTTGTGAGGGATATGATAGAAGACAGAAAGGTGTTGCTGGTAAAGGTGGACACTTTGAAGAATACTGCAGATGCATTGACAAAATCTGTGAGCTCTGAGAAGTTCTCTTGGTGTAGAGAAGCAATGGGAATCTCAGGGCTGAAAAAATGACTAAGCTCTCTTGTGGCCCCCTGTGGAAAGAAAACAACAAGTGGGAGATTGTTGGGTTGTGTTATATTCTTTCCACGTAGTTAATAGGGGGTTTGAAGGGCACCCGTAACCCCACTTTATGGGGTCCGGGGCAGCGCCCCAGAAAATTTTGGTTTTGGACCATATGTTAGGTTGGGCGGACCCACCTATGGTTTTGTGCATGATTTTCGCACATGTTCTTTGGACGCGATGGTTTTCGGTCCATTGTATTGGATGCTTCGGCATGTATAAATATGTATTGTAACATTGAAAGGAACATAATGAAAAATCAAGCTGGTAGTCCCGGTTTTGGGATCTAGGGAAAAATCTCTGTGCATATGTGCTTTATGGGTTATGCTCTCGCATTGTTTATTTTCTTTGTTTAAGAATTCGTATGCAGGTAATTTCTGTACAGGGTTAAAACCTACACTTAAATCACTCATGTTTGATATATAACCTGCAAACAAATGTTCTGTTTCAGAAAATACAATTTTATTCTAATTACAAACTCACTTATTGCTATCACCACTGTTAAACTCAATTCATGTGCTTTATGGATCAATAAAGGAAAATAATTAATGAGACAATCCTTCATATCATTATTATTCAGTTCAGAATCAATAAAGGAAAATGTTCTAAAGGATGCATCGTTTTAATCAGAAGGTAAGCTTTACTAAAACAAACAAAAAACCTTACTTCTTGAGGAGTCCCTCCACAAGCAGGTGATCACGAGATTCAATCAAACAATCAACCATGCATTGAAATGGAAAGGATTCCTTTATAACTAGATTAAAAACAGAGTTTTGAAATTTCATTGTCGCATAAAAAAAAAATCATTGTGTTTGTGTCTGTTGTGAAGTCTTTTATAAAGCCCGTATCATTAAATGTTCAGAGCTTTATGCATATCCTTGCTAACATAATGCTAAAATTAACTATGAAAATATATCATAACAAAATTCTCTCACGATTTTCTATTAACAAAGAAAATTGTGAGGTGTATATCTCATTCCTCACTCGCCTGTTATAGCTGACAGAGTTGACTTTATCCTTGACCACGTAACTGGAAGCTTCTTTTATCAATCTAGTTCATGAAGGTAGGAGGGAATCATTGAGTGCATTGATCACCACCTTTCCATATATTTCTCTCTCCAACTGGCACCTTGGAACCTATCAAACCATGGACTTGGTTGTAGAATCAGACATTAGCTGCAAAATCATCCCAATTCGGTAACTAAAGAAAATATTAGACTAATAATAAAGAACATTATCAACTTATGAAATACAAGACAACAATATAACTGCCATGCCATAAATCTTGTGATTTGATGCCCATTGAGTGATTATGATGGTTAAAGAAAAATAAAATAGTTGAAAAAGGGTGTCAAAAAGAAGCAACTATGAGGCTTAACAAGCTCCATAGTGGTTCTTAGGTTGAGACTAATGGAAACAATTCTTGAGTCTACCAATAAAGGAAACCCCTCTAATGGGAATCATCCAACCAAAACTTTATTGACCACCCTTAGGAGCTATAGGAGCCCTAGGAGCTAAACAACCACTCTAGGTGCCATAACCTTGAGTTAACTTTCTTTTTCACTAACTTGAACTCCCATTCACATGCACAAGCCTAAATCCATACAAATGTAGGCCTCCAGTTTCATGCATAAACCTGCAAGCTAGCGACTGCAGTCCTAATTTCCCAGTTTTGTGCCTGCAACCGCGAAATTTGTGCCACCTTTTTAGGGCTATACTCTAGATCACTACCCAAAACTTGATGAAACTTTCCAAAACAATAAATGACACAAAGAAAATGCCTCTAGCACAAAACTTAGGCAAGGACTTGTCCTAACCAAGCCTAACCATGAGCGACATTTCGTCAAACACATTGTGAACATGTAATCTACATGTTATAAATGCATATCTGAATATAGGGGTCTCATAATTATCTGAGAATCATCAAGAAGATCTATCTCCCTCTCAAAATAGTTGCAATAAAATATATTAGGTCATGTATTTAATAAACATTCATTTACCAATCAAAACATGTTAAGAGCCATAACTAGAATCTTTCATGAAACTATGCTTATAACCAACATATAAACAAAATAATAGCAATGATAGAACCATTAAAGCCACATAATAACAAGTATAACTACTCATGAAATACAAGAGGTGTTATGTAGAATTTTCACAATTGTGGACAAAGGTGAATTCCCTAGATCTAGTGGTATGATCTAGAACAATAGAGGACAAAAAGATTCGATTTTTCCTTAGATAAATTAGAAAATGGGAAATAATCCTACCTAGAATATGGAGTAAGTTTTCCTTTCCTCCTCGCTTGTAAGCTCCAATTTTAGCTCCAAGTGCTATAATTAGAACCTGCACACATGACTAAAACAAGCAAAGGAACCACAATCCATGTAACATAATCTAAAATCTCTATTAAATGAGTCAACATGGCAATGAAATACATGAGTGTAGACATAACACAACAAATATAGGAAATCAAAATACTTTTTGTATTAACAAATATAGGAGAGAGTTTAAAACCATAAATAGTAGTTGACTTTGTAGATGTCTCCCCAAGTTGACTTTTCCTTCCTTGTCATAAAGCACACCTCAACATCAACCCCAATTCATGAATATGGTGACTCCTTTAGGCTCTAAGCAGCAACATAAGGGCACTATCAATCTCCAAAAACCAACCCAAACCTTATGGGAGGCAATAAATTTATAGGATGAGTGTGGTAGTTTGGGAATTCTTATCCAATTACCAATCTAGGCTTGATATCCACTTAAGAGGGGAAGATGAGCTCAAGGGATAAGAGATAATGTCTCCAAGATAGGATCATATAGGAATTATAGCTCCCTATCCGTGATAAATAGTTAAAACTACCTTGGAAGATTTTGGAAGAGGAAGCTTCAGAGATATTTTTTTATTTTCCCTAATTTCTAGAATCAACACAAATGCAGAAAGGATTAACATATGTTGACCAGCGTTGGTGCTCAGGTATGCAACATGTGTTGAATGCAGGTGGCCATACATGTAATGTGTGTTGGGGCTAAAAACAATTTTTTTGAACAATTTATCCCATAAACTCAAACTTTTTGCAGAAATAATGCTTAGGGCTTTGTCAAGGGATTATGAAAAAATGTTCAAGGATATTGATTGATTCGATTTGCAGGCCTTTTGGGCTAATGTGATAAAATGGCATGTAACAAGAGGAAATGAGTTATTATTAACATATGAAAATCCAACCAAGTCAGGTACTTCCATGTACCACCCGACCATAGATTGGGTTGAACCAAATCTTTCTTTCAACCAATCACCCCCATGCCATATTCCAAGCATGAATGTGGGACTCACAAAAAAACAAGCAGGGCTTCCTCAAGCTACCACGTATCCCACCATTACCGGTCAATGGATTTCTAGGCCCGAAACCCTCACCTATACAACTAAGATTTACCGTGATCCTTCCATTACCAGCTAGGGGATTCCTAGGCCCAAACAAAGAAACATACACTACCAGGCTTTACCACAATCCCACCAAAACCAGTCAAGGGATCACCTCTCCACCCTCAGGCTTTACCATGTATCCGGCCATTACTAGTCAAGGGATTCCTAGGCCCTTGGGAATTTTCTTGAGACCACCTCACTAGGTTCCAAAACCATCCAGCAATCTAGCTCAACTAAATGAAAGAACCCCATCACATCATGGCTATCCAGAAATGGCAAGGCAAAGCTAAAACTACTATCACATCTGGAAAATCCCATGCCAATTACAAAAAGAGAACCAAATACACACATGCATGTACCATGCATGTCCAAACTAGCAAGGAAATCATACATGCAACTCAATACCTGCAAAGTAGTCTTGTTGTAGCCACTTGATCCGACTCTTCCTTGTTTGATCTTTGCTTCTTTTTGCTTTCTTTTCCTTCCTTTTCCTTCCTTTCTCCAATTCTAGAGTGATCCAAGAATGCTCCATGTGTGCAATAGTATGAGAGAATAGAGAGAATGGAGAGAGAGCTCCAAGATAAAACTGACAAAAGGTTGTGAACTAGTCCTCAAAAGCTTTTTTATCAATGAAGCCTCTTTTTTCTTCAATTTCCATTAGTTTTCCTTCAATTTCCTCCTCACATGCAACCTATGACCTTTCACCCACCTTTTCTCCAAATTTTATTTATTTTCATAAATAAAATGTTAATTAATGCCTCTTTGCCTTTTCAATGCCTTTGCCAATTTCCTTAGCCATAATAAACCAAATGAACACCCACTAGGATGTTTTACCCAACATTAAGCTTGGAATAAGTGTCCCACGACCTTAGTCTCATTTTTTGCCTTTATTAACTTTATTATATGAACTTTTAACCTGGGGTTGTTACAAGCTCCCAAAGAACTCTTCTCCTCATGGATAAAAAACTATGTTGGAAATCTTAAGAAGAAACCATCCTTTAAAAAGTACTGGGAATCTCTTCTTAAATTCCTTTGTTGGAAAAACTGTCTAGCTAGGAACAATGTAATTTTGAATAATAAGAAAGGAACTCCTCATAATATAGCAATGAAAGAAATTTCATTATGTGCTAAGTATGGAGCTAAAAAATAGGATCACACTTCCTCTCAACAATTCTCATATTGGATGGAAAGGGCATGGCTTGGTAAGTTCATAATCCTAGACAATACCCCACAATATAATGGAGGGAAAAAACATAAGAAAGAAATTTGGAAGCTCGGATTGGCTTATACAAAGTTCAAATCATAGAAAGAGAAGAGGCAAGGATGGGCTCTCTATTTTGATGGTGCATCTATGAGAAACCTAGTGGTGGTAGGAGGGGGAGGAGTTCTTTATGACCTCGATGAAAGCAATGTTTTCATATACTCATGGGGACTTGGCCAAATGACCACTAATCATGCAGAAATATATGGCCTCTATTAGGGACTCTTGATAACCAAAGAAAACTATGTGAAATCCCTTACAATCTTGGGAGACTCCTTTATGATGTTACACCACTTAGTTAAAGGATCCTACCTAAAAGAGAAATCCTTAGAAAACATAATGAAAGAATAAGAGGAATAAAAAATGAATTTCCTTCCATAATTACTTCCATGTTCTATGTGATATCAACAAGGAAGCTGATATATGTGTTGACGAAGGATGCAAATTGAAACTAGGGGTTCTTAGGACCAATGATCAAACAAGACCCTCAATAATCCCCCTAATGAAAAACAAAAAATCTCCAACATGTTTGAGCTAGAATTGGAAACAACAATGTGTGGAAGGAGTCCACGTTATAAAAGAGCATCATGCAATCGATTATGGAGTTCTCTGGTGTGGATTAAGGGTCTCTCCTTTTGATCCATGATTATGTGCTCCAAATTAAAGTATGTTATTAGTAGGGGACCACACAGTCTAGTTTGCTAGAATAAAATGGATATTAACACGCTCAAAACGGCTTCTAGAAAGTGATAACGTCACTCATGACGGGTCAGTAAGTTGATGTTTTAATTGTTAGTGTAATTGAGGAGAGAGTCAACTAGGCACCCATGCCACACATATTGGGCCCCTTATGCATAGATATAAGAACCTGCCTGTGGAGTCTAATAGTAACAACATCATGAGAAATAATGAGTTGAATATGGTAAAACACAAATAGGTGAAACCCATTAACATGAAGAAGGGATGTAGATGCAGATTCATGATATCCTAGTTGGCTAAGATAATGGATACCCTCCATGTTGATATTTTGACTCTCAATAAGAAAATTAATGATCAAGGTGCAACAATTTCAACTGAGATGGATGATGTTAACAACTTGAAAATGGGAGCAAGTCGTCAAGAGGACGAGATGGACACCTTGAGAAGAGAAATAAAGGCCCTCAAAGACCAGCTCAACAACCTATCTCTTAGCTACAGTAACACAACCAATACCAATACCTCATCTTCTATTAAATAATTGAAACTAAATAAGTACCTTGAATAACGTAGCAAGTCCACTATCACCAAGGATCTCATCCTAAATGAGTAGGCATATGTATTACAAATTTTGTATATTGTTGGGGAAATTTTGTAAGATTTTTACATACAAATTCCCTGTTTTTGTAGCCTAGAATTGCTCTCCTAAAGCAAGATATGTAATCTTCTTGATCAGGAGAAGGAATCTAAAAAATTTAAATAAACATATATGTAATTTCCTAATGTACTTGTTACGAGCCAGACACATACTTATATAGTACAAATACTATTTTGAGTTAAAAAAAGTAAATCCTCTTCATTTTTTATGCTCCATATGGTGTTTGTACTCCTTTTATGGTTAGCGAAGTTATGGAAAATTTTGTTTTTTGGTCACCTAACTCCAACCAAGTGGCCCTTATTTTCTTCCTTTAGTCCTTCTCTATATCCCTTAACAATTTCACCTTTTTAAATAAATAAGTGTGTTCATGTGTTTTCATTATTTTGAATGTGGGTCGACTCAAAACTATTCAAAGCGTGTACTCATTAGATGCAGAATTTAATTCCAAATCCAATGGATGTTTACACTTGATATTTGAGTAGACCTATAAGGAGATAAGCCAAAAATACAATTAAAAAAAATGTTTTCTTATTTTCCTTAAAAAGTTATTTACCCCTAGGCATGACATCATCATCTTGAATCTTATTAGTTTTTTTAAAGTTGATTTTCTTAGTACATTTTTCATTTTGAGGTTCATTTTTTATCTCAAAATTCCCTAATGCCCAATTATTGAGAAGTGTATCACATGCAAACATTCTACTTCTTCTCTCCCTCTCCCGTCTCTAGTTTCATTTCTATTTCTTCTTTTTTCTCCTCCTACTCTTGATTTTTATATTATTGTTGCTTCCTCCTCTTCTCCATATCTATGTGCTATCTTATTCTACTTCTTCTTCTTCACATTTCTCTCAAAAAACTCACAAACAACTAATAAACATCATAAGCGATCATTATTTATAATATTATAAAATGAATATTATTATAATATTAAAATAGGTGGTCTTTTACCATGGGATATATAATAAGCATTATAATATTATTTTATTAAGAGAGGACTCCCACATGGCCTTCTTATTGGACTCCCAAAAGCATTCAACAACACCACTAGGCTCTCCCTGAATCAAGGGACTTGCATGTACTAAGGAACCATGACTCTCGTCTTTAAGTTTAGTGTTTAGGAGCTTTCCCGTGAACTTCAGTGCTAAAGATGAGAACTTGGATTTTCCTATCATATCTCATGACATTTTCATCATCAAATGAGAGGTTACCTCCACGAGAAATGGGAAATATGATACAACGTCATTAAATATTGGCCTCCACCTCATCATATCCCATATTGTATGGGAGCAAGCATTGTGTTTGATGTAGAGCCATGCAGTCTATGTAAACATATGTGTACTCTTCATCATACTTGTACATTGTTGTTAGAATCATGATTGTCATTGCACTGAACCCTACTGGTGTTAGTAAACGAATGCATCACTAGAGTTAATAGATCCTCGAGAGGCTATTAGGTACATGTCGCAAAACACACGGGGAGCGCTGACTTTCATTCATCTAACAATCTCCCTCCAACGTGACCCATGTATGTTTTGAACTTGAGACCTTTGGCTCTGATACCATTTTTTGGGATCATGATTGTTGTTACACTAGAACTCGCAAGTGTTATTAAACGAACACATCATTAAAGTTAACGAATCCTCAAAAAGCTATTAAACACATATCACGAAACACACATTAAACACTAATTTTCATTCGTCCAACAATTATACCATTCTTTCATGACTTTACCAGCACAATCTCATGAGTCACATTGTCACACTTTAATGTTGCCATGCCTATCTTCTACCACAACAACAAGAAATGCTTTGCCAGCTTTACCCACACATAAAGTTTATGAAAAAACATGTACAAACCACTCCATCCAATACAACCACCTAGAATTTAAGTTTATGCCCTCAAATAATGGTTTTTTTTAAACCTCCACGACTTGATATTCCTCCATTAAATTCTTCATAACACCATTGTAAACAACACATTAACAAAACCACCCCGCACAACTTAACCATCGCCTCTATAATCAACTCATCTTAAACTATGAATACTTACAAATTTAACACTACTCCTACATTTTACATTAAAAAAAAACACCATTGAGACTTGCCATTATCCATATTACGTGCGTGCAATAGATGATGTATCACACGTACCAAAATATTCATGAAAATCACATACATGCACATGAATGCATGTGTTGCCCAACATGCCACATCATCATCATCATATCATGGAAAACAAGGCATTTCATTGCATATCAATTTATGTTGACATGGAGGAGGTGATAGGTACTGTCCAACGTGTCCATCTTAGTAACTTAAAACGAATAGACCCACGCCAAATCCTAGACCATGTCATGGACAAGTGGATATAGTTTTTCTCTTTCCACATCTCGTGAAAATGCAATAACAACTAATTTCATGAAGTGGATGACATTATATGCCTTGTTTTTTTTGGTTATATATATAAAAGGAGAGTTTATCAAAATCCTTTGGCTTGAGTTTATTTATATTCTTATTTATCGACACCGGGTGGTCCAAAGGATTTTGGAATGTATGAAAAATCTATGGATATGTCAAAACATTATCTACTCAACCTCCTTGATGGTTGCTCTTTGATATGAGGTGGAGAAGTTGCTCTCTGATACGAGGGGAGAAGTGTGATTAGCATGAGAAGTGTGATTAGCATTGGATGGTATTTCCACAAGTTGATGATAAACTTAATCTTTTTAGAAAGTGATATGAGGGCAGAAGTGTGATTAGCATTGGATGGTATTTCCACAAGTTGATGATAAACTTAATTTTTTTAGAAAGTGAAGTAATCTTGAATTAACTGGTTAGTTGGTCTAAGTAATGGTTGCTTTTTTATATGAGGGGAGAAGTGTGACTAGCATTGGATGGTATTTCTACAAGTTGATGATAAACCTAATCTTTTTAGAAAGTGAAGTAATCTTGAATTAGCTAGTTAGTTGGTCTAAATAATGGTTGCTTTTTTATAGGAGGGGAGAAGTGTGACTACCATTGGATGGTATTTCCACAAGTTGATGGTAAACCTAATCTTTTTAGAAAGTGAAGTAATCTTGAATTAACTAGAAAGTGAAAGTGAAGTAATCTTGAATTAACTAGTTAGTTGGTCTAAGTAATCATGAATCAATTAGTTAATTTGTTTAACAAGTGGGAAGATTGAAAAAAAGAATTGAAAAAATTATAATAACGAGTATAAATTAAGTGAAGAATAAATGTCCATAAATATCAAAAATACATTTTCTATTACCAATATTATAAAAAATCATAAAAATAATTAAATTATAATTTTTTATATTATTATTAAAATATTAATATATGAGTTAAATATATATACATTTAAAAAACATGTAATGAGATTTTTAAACATGGAGATTCACTCGATTTTATTATAGAGAT
The DNA here is from genome assembly GCA_031772625.1 of Pinus tabuliformis. NCBI lineage: Eukaryota > Viridiplantae > Streptophyta > Pinopsida > Pinales > Pinaceae > Pinus > Pinus tabuliformis. The sequence continues at coordinate 80,195,991 of CM062817.1, forward strand.
TATAATTTATTAATAGACTTTGTTATAATATCATGGTTTACTACATGTCCAAAAAACCATAAGTCATGTTCACATGAAATATGTTTATATGACATTTTTTTAATTAATATGGCAAAAATGGTATAATTACTTTTGAGATAAATCTCAACCTTTGATTTTTTAATAGTACAAAAAATATTCTAGAATATTTCATGGAGGTTAAATTTTTACCATCCACCTAATAATTATTGATAATTATACTAAAATTATAAAAATCTTATTCCAAAATAAAAATACCTATCTGCATAATTATCTTACATAGTTAAATATTTAGATTACAAATTAAATTCATCATCCAAATAAAACCAAAATACCAAAATATTTAATATTTAAAAAAATGAAAAAATTCATATCCAAAAAAGTATAAGATAATAAACCAAATAATACAATTTTTTATAATATTGAAAATTTCATAACTTATGAAGCGTAAACTAGTTAATTTAAGTAGAATTTAGTTTCCACTCAATCTTGAATTCAAAATTCATATAAAAAAATAAAAGTAAAAATATAACTATTCCAAAAAAACATCTAAATTTAAACACACAATATTAAAAGTTTCACAATAATATCCATTACCATTTCAAATGATCTTACCTACTTGATTCCAAAAAGAACATCTAAATTTAAACACACAATATTAAAAATTGTATTATTTCACAATAGTATCCCTTACCATTTCAAATGATCTTACCCACTTGATTCGCCTTTAATGGTGTAGACTTCCCAAAATAATTTGTTATACATGGAAAAAAAAATTTAAAAAATGAGAAAGGATGTAGAGAATGATAATAAATAATTAATTATAAATAATAAAATATGAGTAATTATAAAAAATAATTTTATATTATACATGAAAATATTAATAAATAAACCAGTATAAATAATAAAAATAAGAAGAAAAAAATCCAATTACAAATGATGACCCACTATAAAAATCTATTATAAAAATCTATTTACAAATGATGACCAATTATAAAATCTATTTCGAACCAAAATGACAAGAAATAAAATAAAATAACTTGAAGTTATGGGGAAAAACAAAATGAAAAAGCCTAATTAACATCAAAGAAGTTTATCGCGTATCAACAAGTGGGATAAAACAAGTGGGATAAAACCAGGGATGAGAGTAGTGGCACTCAAAACATAAAAATTAAAAATTAAAAATTAAATATATATATATATATATATATATATATTCGTATTCCATGTTTTGGAGGTGTCGAATATGGGGTAAGCTGAGAGGTCAATGTGGCAAGTAGAGGATGCGGACTCCTTTCTTCCTCTTGGTCTCTCTTTTTGATAGACAAGGTATATCAATTTTATATTATTTGTTTATATTATTACATCTATTAAATTATTTAATTAATTCATTTAAATTATATCTATATATTATTTTAACAATTTTATATTTTAATAAATTAAATAATTTATATGATTAATGTGAAAATTGAAGAAATTTTTGAAACTTTTGCGATGGTTAGGATGTCGTTTAATTTTTGTTTTGTTTGCATGGATTTTTTATATATTTTTTTCTGCAAATTATTTAATGGCAAGTTTTTGTGATTCGACGAAAAAGACAATATTTTTTGCAGGTATGGTTGTTAGTCAAGCTAGCTCTTCTTTGGTTTCATACAATTCTATGTTGAAATTTGGTTATGGTCTTCCGATGGTTCAAGAAATTCCTTCCCTCAATGTTCTTGTGGATTAGGAAACTTTCTATTATCAAAAATATTCTTCGGAGGATGGTTTGTTTTGCAGGTTTAATGGGTACTGGCCGTGGTTGGTTGATCTGCACGAATGGATCTTTGAGACATGGAAGCCCCGTTTGATAGACAAATTGAACTTTACCCTGTGGCTCGGGGTTTTTTTGTTGTTGTAGTTTTTAATAATATAGAGGACAAGAAAACCATTTGTGAAGTCGACTAATGGTTTTGGGGTAGTATTGGTCTCTTCATGTAGCCATGGACTCCCACTTTTGATTCGATAATGGAATAAATCTCCACTGCCCCAGTTTGGGTAAGGCTTATGAACCTTCCCTTGCATTTTTGGAATCTTATATTACTTTCCTCCTTTGCGAATGCGTAGGGAAAGTTTTATCAACGTTTTTTTGAAATAGAATTTTTTACAAAACTACTTATGTCCAATTTGTGTGGAGATGGACTTCAAAAAAGGTTTTCCCGCAGAGATTAATTTGATGACTCCAAATTATGTTTAGGTCTAAAATATAGCTTATGAGAATATTTCATTTCAGTGTAGAGCATGCTATGAAACAAGGTGTGTAATTAAACAATGCTCCAAACGTTCTTAGAGTAGAAAATATTTAAAAAAAAAAAAAATCTCGAAGGCCCAAATGATGGGAAGGAGGGCAGGGTGATCACTATACAGTATACAAAGAAGAAGAGCTCTAGGACAAGAAAGAACCAGAAGAAAAGAAGTAGATACGGCCAAAAAAATCACATCCACAACAACATAATCCAAGTAAGAAAAATCACATGCCAGTGTTGACCCTCGGTCTCCAGTAAGGATTTCTCATATGCAACGTTAGTGGAAAAGCAACAACCCTTAGCGGAAAACATATCTCCTCCTGAAACCATAAGGAATAACGTTGAAAAGGATACTTCTTGGGCAAATCAAGTGGATGAGGAAGATCTCAAGAATATTATCATGCACTTACCGAAGAATGGTTTGCCAAAATTTGCAAATAATGTGGGTTGGACTCAAGTTAGGAAGAAAAGAAAAAGTTTTTCACCCAAAAAAAAGCAAAGTGTCTGATCAGATCAAAATAAAATTCTTGAAAAATATATTATAAAAGTGTCTGGGGTTTTTTGGAAATTTTTTACTTAGAAATGAATTGAAATTTTTGTGTCATAAGGAATTTATTTAAAGGTTTGAAGTGAGCTTTTATGCTAAATTTCAAATTTCCAAATCTTAAATATTTCTCAAAAATGTAAATGGTTATAACCATGTATCCAATTATTTTAATATAAATATTATCATTTCCATTTAAAAATATATATATAAATAAACCATTAATTAAAATAAAAATGATTTTACATATTAAATGTATCCAATTATTTTAATATAAATATTATCATTTCCATTTAAAAATATATATATAAATAAACCATTAATTAAAATAAAAATGATTTTACATATTAAATATATATTTGGAATGTGAATTTACATATTCACATAATAGTAAATTAATTAATTTTAGTTTTTATAAATTAAAAATATATATTAAAATAAGACATAAACAATATGAAGTTTTATAACAAAAGTTTAGTTTAACAACCCATCATTATATATTTGTAGAAATAATTTATTAAAAGAATACAAAGTAATTTATTCCTTGTGTCTCATATTTTTAAAATTACACGATTGTAAAACAGTTGGAGGCGAAAGAGATAAAATGAGAAATTTAGCCCTCGGTATTCCATGTGCCCAAAAATATGTTTTGAGACCAACATCGTATTGTACATTGGCTATGATTTCAAGAGATAAGAGATAATGAGACCATGATTTCAAGAGATAATGAGACCAACATCGTATTGTACATTGGCTATCGTATTGTGCATTCATTGGCATACTAAACAATACCCTTAATTTGACTGCATATTGGAAAATACCTCTAAAAAAAACATTATTTAACCACCTACCAATTCGAACCCAATACACCTTCCCAATTTAAAAAACTCTACCTTCACTAGATGTTGTAGGTATCGATTTTTTCATTAACATTTTTTATACCTCTTTATATTTTTTCGTTAACTTTGAGCTCCATTTTTTTATACCTATCAATATAAAAAACCTTTACCCCCTATTGTATGCTCAATATATTATGTCATTTTTTCCTCAATATATATCCCCCTATATGAGCTCACGTGGCATGGTATTGCTCCCCTAGTGAATCCCTTGTAAGCTTTAAAAATTGCAATGTTATGAATAACATGTGGATCAATGCATGTTCATTAATTACGGAAATGTTTGGAGATGGTCAATAAGACAACCCCACTCTCTTCTCAAATTCTCCTCTCACTTCACCTCTATTTATGATTCCATTGTATGGATCGATAAGAAACTAGTGGGATTAAGTACAGAGCTAATGTTGTTCAATGATGTCAGGCATTCACATTAGGCTCAATTTTAAAGATTAAGTATTCCTATAAAGTCTTGTGCAATGTCACTTTGTTTACTTCTCTACCTATTATCTTCTTCGAGGATTTTATGTCCTCTGTGTTCGATGTTTTGTTGCTCCTCTTTCTATGTTGGACCTTCCTTAGTCCTCCTTCTGATAAACAACACATTTTGGTGACTATTGGCTCTTCTTTGGTTTCAGTTGGGAGGTCATTCATGCAATGGAAGATCATTGTTCTCTATTCTTTGATATTTTTTTTGAAGTGGAGATTTGGGTGGTGTGGTCTTGAGTACTAATTTTTTGGCCCCCACCCTAGTGAGTGTTGAAATTTCAAACAATCATTGGGAATAGTTGAAATAAATTTTAATGTTTAAATCCATCACATAATTATGGACTACAAAGAACTCATAGAGACTAGGCAACCTTTAGCGAGGCACACATATAGGATTAACAATTTAAATAGTGGGATGAAGGATTTATTCACAAAATTTGCATTAGAAGGAAATTTTTTCCATTACTTGGAAGGAAAGAATTATTGCTCAACAAACCTAACATATTTCTTCTCTAGAAATGGAAATCATTGGATTAATCTTCTTTTGGTAAAAAACTCACTCTATGCCCAACACTTCCTCCACCAGGGACACAACTGTTTAGCTTCTTTATTGGACAACTACAGATAGATAGACTCCTCCCTTATAGCATTCAATATAAGACTTTGAAGCTAACCTAGTAAGGAATGCAACTACTAAAGAGTGAAAATTTTCATCCTAGTCATTTTTTAATTTACTTCAAAGTTTGGTGTTTATTAAATACTTTTTGTAGAATTTATGTATCCAAGACATATAGAATTTTGATAAATAGGAAATTTCACATTCCTAGTAATCATGGGTAGTTAAATAGGTTTTTATGTTTTATCTAGGAAGGAAGTTTATCATGATGTCAACTTACTATGAGCCTAATTGCAATATAACATATATTCCTTAGTTTTAGTTAAGAAAAAAGAAGATAGTAGAAGTCAGTATTGTCATGGTTTTTTTCATGTCAAAGATTATCAAAGGTATAGGGTGGTTGTCCACTTCAAGCACATAATAACTTATTAAACACTAGAAAAGTGTCACTCATTATCATTGGTTCACTTGAACCATATCAATGAGGGGAACAAAATTTTGGTTCCTATAGGTCATGTCTCACATGCCAAGCTTGAGTTACTATTAATAATTGAATATTTTTATTAATAGTTTCCCCTAGATTATCATCATCCTCTCAACATTCTTATAACACTATTTGAGGTTAGAGCTCCCAACAACATCTTATTGATACACAATTAGATCCAATTTAGCCTTATTTGGCTTACCTCAAGAATTTGAGATTTTAATCTTTAGGGAGGCCATCCTTGAAATTTTGAAATCCTCTCATGTTAGAAAATTGTGTCTTTAGGTTTATCATGTGATGTTTTATCAAAATTGTACAATTTGAAAAAAAATCAACATTGTCCCCTTCCACTAGTCATTAGGTAGCCTCCACTTAAGTCAAGCCTTGCATAGAATAAAGAAATTATGGAGTATTTCCTTAAAAAAACAATGATTATATCGTATATTTTTCATGATAAATTTTCCAACAATCCATATTATTCCTAATTCCAATTTCATATATCCATTTAGAGGGAGCACAAGTTATGCATCTCATGGGGGGGGAATTTCCCTACTTTAACTTTAGTGTCCAAATTTTTCTTGAAGCCAAAACTAGAGCAAAAAATAGATCTAGTAGTGATGTAGCAATCTCCAATATTTTTTTCATGGCTTCAACCCCCAGTCATTGATAATGACCTTTTCAAAATCATGACTAGTTTCAGGGTAATAGGTTATCAATAAAGGTCCAAAGTTTAAAGTGTTGTCGTTTGACACTAAGATAAAGAGTTATGCTTTCTACACTATATATTACCAAAATAAATTCTAATGGCCATTATTGTGCTTGGATGACTCATTTATATCATTAACAAGCATCTAGACTAGATTTGATGCTTGGGTCCAAGCAACTTACATAGAAAAACTTATGCAGATAAATCAAGTGTTAACGACAAGAAATCAATTTCCATATTGATAGCATTAAAGTAATCATATATGCCTTTTTGAAAATGTCACATATTCCCTATTAAAAAATTGTATGGTCAAGAGGAAACCTTCAAAAGTTAGAATACTTGTGGGCCTTAGTGATAAAACAATATTTAGAGTCACATGTTCTTGAGTTAAAAAGAGGGTCTTGCCAATGTTGAATCAAATTTCCATTCAAGTGGTTGACTAGTGATTGTTGAGGGATATCTAATGGTATCAATTCAATCTTGATAAGCCCAAAGGAAAAATAATGGAAAATTTCTAAGGAGAATTAAATGCAATTTTGATATGATTTTTGAGAAAAAAAAAATTTAAAAGGAAAATGAAAATTAAATTTTAGAAAAAATTAGTGGACAAGCCATACATGACCAACATAGAAAAAAATGAGAAGCTTCAAATAAAACACTTCTCCTACATCCATTTCTTGTGTTTCTCCTTCATCACTCATGAGCAAAGTATTATTTTATTGGATGATGTAGTCGTGCCAAATTTTAACTTGGGGTAGGTCTTCCTTCATTATTTATGAATGTGTGGAATATCTTCCATTGGAAATTTCTTTGCTTTTTTGTATAGGTTGGATTGCATCTTTGCTTTGGTTCATGTTTAATAATGTTGGATTCTTATCTAGTTCTATTTTATATTTGTGTTCACATGGAAAATTTCCATGTGAAATTTAAAAATAATTGGATGTCATGGGGAGTCAAACACCCACCAAATCATACCCTATGCCCCTGATTCATCCTCATGTTCAAAATAGGGTTGTTTCATATCCCATGGATGAGGGAAAGGATCCTTGAGGTACCCAACCTCTTGGATGAGACTTTGCTACGAGAGCCCTGATGTGGAGTAGCAGGAAATGACTAATTGGGTAGAGACAGATGTGGATGGAGCGACAGAGAGAGCTACAGTGCAGGGAATCCCAAGACAACGCAGAGCATGTAGGCTGCAGCAATGCGAGAGGCACAAGTGTGTTGCACTGTGCAAGGTAGCACAGAGGAGGTTGCAACAATGCGAGATGCATGGAGATGTTGCAGTAGCACAGAGGTTAGAGAGGGAGCACTTGTTAGCAGCAGGTAGAGCTTCAACATCAGAGCATGTTTCTAGCCCAACAGAGTGGTCAGTTGCAAATTTTTTTTGTTCCAAGAGTTGTTGGAGCAACCACAATTGGTAGATGTGTTGAATGCAGAACATTCCAGAGGTACAAGATCGGGTTCGAGAGGAAGCCTTTCTTATTGAGAGGGAGTGTTGAAAATTGGCAACAAGAAATTGCTAAAAATAGAAGTGCTAAAAATAGTAGTTTGGGCATTAGTGCTGGATTGGGCAACAAGGAATGAAAAATGGAAGTGATAAAAATAGAAGTTCTATTTTTAGCAGTGCAAGTTGGATTCCTATTTTTAGAGAGTCCCTGATCTAAAATAGGAAGTAAAATTCGAATTTGGTCTTACCAGCAATTTGAATATTAATTAATTAATTCTCCATGAGTTAATTAGTTAAGGAAAATCAAACTTGAAGTCTTTGTGAGAACATGCAATAATTTCTCCACTGATTGGGGAATGTGTCCTTGATTTGCTCCACTGATTGAGGAATTAAGGATGAGTTCTATATTGAGAGGATCAGTTGACTTAGTTTAACTTAGTTAAGTTCAACTAGATTAATTTAACAAGTTGTTAAATTAATGAGATACAGTTTGTTGATGCTTGCATGCATGTGACAACTGTTATTTTCAGATAACTAAGTATTCACTCATGGATGATTGATGCATGTCAGTTCAGACAGAGACCCAGTTGAGATCAAAGAAGGGACAATGTACTATCAGTTGGATGAATTTTTTTCCTATAAAGGAAGCTCATCCATGAGAAGGATTTATCTCCTTCAGGTTTGTGCAGTTAGATTAGAGGTTAGTGAGTGTGTGAAGAGGCCAATTCACATAGGTGGCAGCACTGGACCCCAAGGAAAGCTGCATAAGGAAATAGGAGGCTTGGAGGGCAGAGGAGAAGGTTTGTGAGAAGCCTTTGACTGTCTATGAGCAGCAGAGGGATTGTACTGAGAGCTGGATAGCTTCCAAGCTAAGGCTTTGTGGAATCCGGACTATATTTCCACTTGTATGATAATATAGAGATGGGGTTTTAGGCAGGTGCTTTCCCTAGGTAAATTCTTCTGTGTTATGTGTGATTGGTTCCTTCTTATCAGTTATATGTGTTCTTATTGATGTTGCTCATAGCTGATTAAGTTTCCGCTAAATTGTTTGTAGAAGTAGATCAAGTGTTTTGCTTTAGTACATTGCATTACTAGGTTGATCTACAGTGGGAATTTCTACATGGTATCGGAGCTAACTGATCTGTAGGAAAGTTCTACATGGTATCAAAGCTATCTGATTTGTAGGAAAAATTCTACAAAATTCTACATGGTATCAGAGCTAGCTGGTTTGTAGAAAAAATCTACAAAAATCTATTTTTAAAAATAAAAAAATAAATTCATCTTCCATATAAACAATTATATGGAAAAAATTATTTTCAAAAATAAAAAATAAAATCATCTTCAATATGAACAATTATTCTTTGACGTTATTTTATTTTATTTTATCCTATACTCCAATAATAATTGTGTCGCCTAGTATGGAAGAGATGTTGTAGTGTCCTATCATGTCCCGTTAAACATTTTGACTATATAAAAATTACATGAAAATGAAAAGTAAAATAAAATAAAGTAAATTATAATTATAATCATTAATAAAACATGTTGACTTTGCCAAATTACATAGAAATAAAATTAACAAATAAAATTAACAAGTACATTTATATTTATAATTATAAATACTTCCTACCCTATCCTCTTGATTGAAGCTAGCATTTTTCCCATTGAAACCATGACTATAATTAGGTGTCTCTTGTATAAGAAGAAGTTATACCACATGGAAGCCAAGAGGTTCCCCAAAATTGCTTCGAACTCTAGCTAAAACCCCCACCTCCGACTCAAGCTAGGCTAGCATAAGGATGCACAATCTTGGCTAGACCATTGGGGAGTAAAAGAAGAGATCATCTTGCAGAATAAGGAAAATATTAAAAATATTATGACTTCCAAATTTAAGGATAAGTTGTGGGAGAATAAGGAGTTAAAGGGAAAAAGGAAGTTAAGGTATTATAAGGAGGTGATCAACCTCAACCTTGATACCAAGATAAGAACTATTTCTCATGAGCTTCAAAGTGAAATCGGGTGTCGATCAATTCCAAAAACACCTTGGGATGAAAGACTTTGTCACCTTTGTGATACTAAGAAGGTTGAAGATGAAAAACACTTTCTCTTGGATTGCCTGATTCTCACTCACATTCGTTCTAATTTTCAAAATCTTTGACACACTACCAACCTCCTTGACTTGTTAAGTCTACGAAACTATGGTGATATAGGAACGTTGCTCTCCCTCCTTTTCGAATATATAAATAAAATATTAAAGAATCTCAATTAATGTCACACTTTCTTAAGGTTTGATAGACCATATTGGTTGTAGTGGACGTTAATCATCGTCATCAATAATTAAACCAGTCTAGATCCATCTTGATTTTGGATCTATCTAACATTGAGAGAAATCAAATCTCTTGAAGCGCAAACCTCTTTTACATTGAAAAAAAAATTAATCTCTTTTGATACTTAATTGATCTAAAATTAAAATATATATAAATTAAATACAATTAAACTAACCATTACTAAATTAAAAAAAAAACCTAATATAAAACTAAAATTAATCAATTTATATAATTGAACACATGTATTTGATAATTTTTACGTGTTTTCTTTACCATAAATTTTGAACACCAATTTACATAAATATAATAATCTTTTACCATCTCGACTTGTAAAATCACTATAACTCTTCTATCTGGATCAAAATTTGGTTAATGATTTTCGTTTGTATAATTGAATTGAATTAAAACTCAAAAACAATATTAATTTAATTTAAGTATATTTTAAATTAATTTATCATATAAAATTATTCAAATTTATTTTAACTTTAAATTTATTGAATAAAAATAAATAATTTAAAAGATATTACATTACATTATAATATATTATACTAAAAATAAAACTACAATATATTATACTCTGCACAATTAATTTTATATATATGTATATATATTGTGAGTTTGGTAGATCTTTCCTTTTTCATTAATATATAAAAAGTAATTTACGTCCATATACAGATCGTTAGGTTGTCTTAACTTGCCCAGAGGGAAACCAAGTCTATCGGCCACCTAACAGCATGATATGTCATCCACTAACAAAAAATAACAAGTCTTCCTAACCAAGCTAAATAAGTTTGGTTGTTTTTGCCTTGCTTGAATTCTATATACCTAAAAACATAACTATCAGCATACTGAAAACTAAATGCTTCCCGCATACAAAAAAGAAAAGAAAACTAAGAGACCAACTATCAAACTACTTTGCACCATCAGCAGATGCAGACTCCACTGGAGTTGGGTCCTTAGCATTGGATCCCAGGAGCTTTGTCTGTGGGAGAATACAAGGAAGATGTTCTTCAATACGCCGAAGTCGACCATCCTACTTTTGCATCTAAAACTGGAGCTTCTAAAATTCCTGTTTGTAGTCAAGAAAATCCTATATTGTTGCTGCCATACCCACAGAAATATGTTCCAAATATTTTGCCAGGATACTCTTCATAGACCAATACAAGAACAAAGTTTGTTTAAATTGAGTAACGCGACCTCAGGTGTGCCTTGGGTCCGGCACCATAGCTCGTCAGTCTTCTGCGTTGATTTCCATCATGTTGACCTGCCTGTTCAGATATGCTTCCCATTCTTCCATTAACTGCCAAATTTCTTCCGACGTGCCTTCATGATAGGTTGTAGTCGCATCATTTATGATGTTGGAGACTAGATTTTGGCCCCGCGTTCTTCCCCTAGAGGAGCTAGGATGCCCTTTCGCCAAGGTCCCCTTGGTTCTTCTACCGCGGCCCCTCGAGGATGGGCTTCTTGCCTTTGTTATCATCGACCGAACCATTGCCTTATGCCTACACTTTGTTGTGGAGGTTGTAACTAATCTAGTTACTTGCACAAGGGGTATCCCGAGCCTAGAAGCTCCCAACTTCTAGGAGACACTACCGCCCTCCACATCTGCCATAGAATGAACATGAACTAATAATTTCCAGTATAGAACCCGAGGGATCACCCCCCTCCTCTTCCATTGCAAACATCCCTTACTGACCGACCTAAACAAAGATGCGACCCCCATTTCCAAGAGCCAACTAACATAACAATCAATAATTGGTATGGAGAAAACACAGAATCTTAATCCACAGAAACAAACCATGTTCCCAAACTAGAGGTGAGGCACAAACATACGCTAGAGACAATGCCCACAGGGGCAGAGACCATAGAGCCCACAGAGACAGAACCCACAGAGATTAACTCTGCTCCAATACATCCAGAGGAAAAACCCCAACCTTCCCCAAGGAAATTAAAAAAGACATAACCCATAAACGAAGTTGAGACCTACCATTCCCCAAGCCCTTTCGATGTTAGGTCGAAATAGGAGGTAATCCCAGAGACAAACCCCAAAGACAAGCTCCCAATATAACCCCATCCTGGATAGAAAAATCCCAAAAAGAACTGACACAAAAACAATACCAGGCGATTGGACCTACTTCAGATGCCATACAAATGCATGCAAATGCATGGAGCCCTCTTCCTTTGAAACCCCGACGGTTCAAAACCATATAATCCCAATTCCATCAAACAGTTCAACCGATGCATGGAGGAGAGAAAAAGATGGTAGACCACATACTCGTTAACCAGCACGGGGAGAAGCCAAGACCGCCACCTCGCCTGCTCTTACGTCGATCCACAGAGCCAACACCACCACCCTTCAACAATCCTTTACTATACACTACACGACTACCAAACTCCCTCACGGAGCAACTTACCAATTGCCAAAACACAATGGCGCTATCACCTTCAACAAAAACCTTAATACCTTACATACATATAACCACCACACTATATGCTTCGAGCATGTGAAGAGTCATGGGTTTGTACCTTGAGACGACCCCATTAATTCACCATGATAACATTGCCCTCTAGCTCACACCCCGATCGAGAATACAAAAAAATTTGGTTAAACATGAATATGTGGGCTAATAAAAGTGTTTCGAGTCCGGCGTTGCTTGTCCTTTTTTGTTCGGGTTACAAATGATATCTAAGCAATGCTTTGGCAAGTGTACATGATTATGGGCTCTAATTTGATATACATATCATTAAGTATTTTATCTTGGTGTTTTTTTGTTGGGTTGATTTTTTTTAAATATTTAAAAAAAACAAATGCAATATTTTAATAATTTTAAATAAATATGATTCAAAAAATATTTAAATATAAAAGATAATATTTGACTTTATAATTATATAATAATAAATTAATTAATTTATACATATACTATAAGAGCTCAGGTGTACTTGAGACGTCTCATTGCGATTTATGGATAACAATGAAGAGGGCAAAGGTGGAAAAAAGGCTTAAATGGTCAAAGTTATGTGTATGTGTATGGGCTACGTGTTTTGTATTTTGTTTTTATAATAGTTTTTAATAAATATTTAAGATAAATATGGTTTAAAATTGATTTAAATATAAAAATAAAATATTATTTTCTAATTATATAATAATAAATAAATTTAATTTATTATGTTGAGAGGATTTTATAATTTAAGATGTATATATGTAAATGTTTAACATTTAATATTTATATGTTAGTTTAATTAAAAAATAATAAAAAGTTAAAAGTATTTTAGATCCGATCATGGTGAAGATGTTAGTGTTAAAATAAAAAGTCAAAAGTAATAAAAATAATAGAATTCAATTTGTTATATATTGTAATTTTGTTTTGCATGGCAGCTTAGCCACTTCAAGTCAAGTTATAAAATATGCTTTGGGAAAAAATGCATAAATATTTATATGTTACATTGGTCAATGCTAAATTAATAATGGTTGATAGACAAATCATCCTAGAGTTTTTCTTTGCCAATAACTAATAAATTTGGATGTGAAGTGGATAAGTAAATTGCTTGCTCAGGCAGAAGAAATTGCATAAATTTTGGTGGGTAGTAACCACTAGTAACTCTACACATTTACAGTGTTACTCCTACATAAATGCTAAAGAAAACATCTTGTAAGTATATTTTTTACATATTATTCTTATCCATTTTTTTTATGCAAAAACTTGCTTAACTATGGTGGGAATTTATTTGTGGTAGATATGTTATTTACTATAGTATATGTTATTTTCAAATATTTTATTTTTGGATGGTTTTTCTGCAAAGCTTAAGAATAAAAAATCACTACACAAATATTTAAAAATCATGCATGAATATTGCAACCATATGCATAAATTATGATCCATATTTACACAGGAACACAACAAATTACATATAAAACCATAAATACAAAGATGCAGTAGGAATAACACTTCATTTCATTAATATCAAACACTGAAATATGCTTACAAACAGAGTGGCAATAAGACTAACTCGGGCGATGGTAGCTTATCTCTGAGAAGAGATGTGGCGGTTACATGCCTCTGAACTGTGTTACAATGAGGCTCAAAGGCCTATTTATTATTGAGAAACAATGGAAAACCCTAAACATCCAAAAACCTAACCCTAGGAGATGAAGCGCCAAACTATGGGCCCTGTTTGGGTAAATTGGTACATCAACTTTCCAGGGTCATAACTTTGGCATACGATTTCCGTTTGACGCGCACAATACCTCATAATAAATATCTACCTGAGGACTACAACTTTTGAATGACCAACATGGGTTGTCCCAGTTTTCCTAAAAAAATGTAGTTTAGGGCCTCAAGACGGCTCCGGAAGTTCAGGACTCAAAAAAATGCCAAAAATAGTAAATTGTGCTACAAATAAGGAAACTGAAAAACTGAAAGAAACAATGGTGGGGGTCCAACTAGAATAGGTAAGTGGCTTCCAATATTCACCTGGATCAAATTATGACATAAGATATGTAAGGCAACTATCCACATTACATTATATTTTGCAAAGGTGCAATAAGACCTTAATATTATGGTCTAATCAAATGTTTTGAATTTTGTAATAGTATTGGAAAATAAATACTTATTTTTAAAATTTAAACATTATAATTTTCATTGGTGAATGCTAAACTAATAGTGATCAACAAACAAATTGATTCCATAACCATATTTAAATTTAATTATTATTATCCAATTTTAAGGTCACAGCCAAGCCTCACACCAAATTGGTGTATGAGACCCCCTTGTTTGTGGGACAAGGGACCTACCTCCGTGCAACAATTTGACTGCTAAGTCTATGAAGGCATACATAATCTATCCCCCTTTGGTTTTGAACCTATGACCTTTTAGGAAAAAACACATGCTGTTAACCAATAGGTTCCACTCAAGCTGTATTTTGGCCCACCCAGTTAATAAGCATATAAGAACTTAATATTTACAATGTACTTACAATATAACAAGTTTCTTAACCAGGAATATCCACCCCCACTTTACCATGGATATTATTAACTTGTAAATAGGTTTTGTTAAATACCATGGGTCAATACCATGGATTATCAATACCACATGCGTAAAAGCCATATCTCATTTCATAATAAAAAATTAAAGTACAAAATATTTTAGACATTACATATAACATTCATTACCTGGAGTGAGAATCATCCATTAGAGAGAGATGGGGGAGGGGACAACGACATAGAGAGATATAAGTAGAGAGAGAAGGAAATAGTGATAGAGTTGGAGGGTAGAGAGAGAGAGATGGGGGCAAAGATAGAGGGAGTTGGGAAAGAAAGAGAGAGAAGGAGAGAGGGAGGAAAAGAGTAAAGAAAGGGGGAAGAGAGAACGAGAGGGAGAGATGGATTCAACTTGGATATGGTATGTGTGCATATAAAAACCAACCTAGACCCATCTTAACCCTGGATCTATCAAGCACCAAGTGGATCAAATTTCTTTTCACTTCAAAAGATGTTTGTATCTCAAGAGATTTGATCTCTCTCGGCGTTAAAAAGATCCAGGGTTAAGGTGGATCTAGGCTGGTACATATACCAAAAAGAGCGAAGGTTACGTCTCATTGTGATTTATTCATAAGAACGAGGACGACAAAGGTGGAAAAGTTTTAGATGTTTAAATGGTCGATGTTGTTATATATCTTAGATTTTTTTTTTAATTTTTAAATGATATAATAATTTAATTAAAAAATAAAAAATTTATATGAGTTATTATAAAATGTTAGAAAATATCATATTTATAAATATAATTTTTTGAATAAAAATAATTAAAAACAAGTGTAATATGTAGCGTTGCTGCGTAGTACCTACCTCTTATGCAAAAAGTAATTGATAGTAATTATTGAATGTTTGAACAAATTTATAAATCTAATCATGAAACACATTTGAATACAATGAAGGGAAGTAACAAAAGTAATTAATGGACTAGATAACCTTGGAGCAAATTAGAGATAAGTGAGTAGATAATTTTAGATGAAACATTAGCCCCAACATCATTCTTTGTTACAAAAGATATGAGTTTATTGAAATGTGTTTGTGCACATTTTATTCTATCTTTAGGTTATGGGACCAAATAAGGAGGAAAAAATACAATGTCTAATATTTTATATTAAATAATGTATATATATGTTAGGCCCCTATACTACTAGTGTAACCCCTTATTGTTATTAGTACAGCCCCCTTATTATATTGGTGTACCCATGTAGTCCCCATATTGTTACTATTGTGCCCCATAGAAGCCCACTATTGTTATTATTGTGACCTTACATTATTATTGTTATGTCGGCTCTGATTGTATTATAACTCCTTAGACTCCTATATATAGAAAGGAAGTCTTGTCATTTGTATCATCAAAGAATTTTTTATTTATGTAATGTAAAGGAGGTTGCCCCCTCGAAGAGGCTGAATTCTAAGGTGTTGGTCTATCTTTTCTATCTTTTTGTGAGCTGGTTTCATAACATTTGGTGTCAGAGCTTTGAATTCTAGGGTTTCGCTGCTCCAAACAGGTCATCGTGGAATTTGTGCTATAACTCTTTTTCTGCGACGTTTCAGACGCTAAAAAAAAACCCATTTGGGCTGAAATCGTTCTGAACCGCAGGTTTGAAGTTCCGAGATTTTTGCGCTATATTTGCGGAGATATGATCTGAGGAAGTTGGCGTTTTTGCATACTCCCGAATTACATTCCAAACAGGTTACCTGGGGAAAATAGTCATAACTTTTGTTTTGGGCATCAGATTGAAATTTCGTAAGAACTTACAGAAAGAGGACGGACTGTAGTTTCTTGTGGACATTTTTTAGATCCTAAGGTTGAAACAGTGACACGTGGCACTTCCTACAAGTTTGCTCTTCTGAAAAGCTCTATAATCAGGTCATCTTGGGAGATTGTGCATAACTCTGCCTTGGAGAATCTAAATTTGATCAGACTGGTGGCATTAGAAAGAGAACACAGAGGACTAATACAGGTCGCAATTTTAGAACTGGATGATCTGAAATTATAGAGATACATCAGAGGCAATATCTAACTCCTACAAAGTGAAAAAAAGGTGTGTAGAGTTTTTTTAATTTTTGCTTAAGCTTGGTTTGAAAAATTATTTTGAAGGAATTCAAAGGGCATAGTAGAGCATTATTATCAGTAACTGATGCCCGGAGGAAAGAAAATGCAAACACCTAGTAAGCAACCTGAAAGCTCTAGCATGACTTATGAAGAAGAGGAAGAAATGCAACATGATATATCAAAATTACGAGAACAAGTGCAACAAATGTCACTCGCACAAAAAGTAACAGAATCTAATATGGATGGTTTAAAGAAAGATGTAGAAGCTAAGATGAATGACGTGGAAGCTATGATGGACGATTTGAAGATAGATTTGAAGACATACATGACAGATTTGAAGACAGATTTGACAAATTTTCTACAAGAAATACTTACTAATGGTGAAAGGGTAGTAAAGGAAACTCATGATGAGAAGAAAATAAATGTTAATCATGATTTCATAGACTCTAATGTTGGATCTAAGACCTACCACATTCCAAAAATCGATATGAGGAATTTTGATTGCAAGGATCCTGCAACATGGATATTACAGATGGAGCAATTTTTCAATCTCAATAATGTGCAAAACACACAAAATGTACGTATTGCGACTTTATATTTGGAACCAAATAAATCTGTATGGTATCAATGGCTTTGCTCTCGTAAACAAATTATCACTTGGGCAATTTTTACGGAAGAATTGACAGCACATTATGAGGATACAAAAAGCAACACTTTTTTTAGCCAATTGATAAGTCTCAAACAAAAGGGTTCAATAATGGAGCATATTGAGGAGTTCCAAGAATTAAACATAAGGGTAAAAAAATATTCCAAAGGAGCATATGATTGATTTGTTCATATGGACTTTAAAGGATAATATCCAACATGATTCTCACCTTTGGGAACCTGATTCATTAACGAAGGCATTCAGGTTAGCAAGAAAAATGGAAAGCAAAATTATGGCAACTAGGAAGCATACCACTCACAACTATAAAGATGGAAGTGTTGTTGCTCCTAGCCTTCCACAACCTATAAGGTTGACACCACAACAATTGGAAGAAAAAAGAGCAAAAGGGATTTGTTACAGTTGTGATAGCAAATACACTAAAGATCATAAGTGTGCTGAGAAGAAATTATTCTACATAGATTGTGAAGAGGAAGAAGAAAATGAGCAAGAAAGGTCAAAAGAAGAGGATATACTCCAGGAACAAAGCCTAGATAAAGAAGAAATGAATCCAACCATATCTTGTAATGCATTGGCTAGAAAAAATATAATGTCTAGTATTTTACATTAAATAATGTATATATATGATATAAATAAAATAAATAATTTTTTAAAAGCTAATTATTGTAACAAACTATTTATTTAACTTTAAATTTATATTCATCCTAATTCAAGGGTAAATAAATAATCTATGGTAAAATTTCTATGTCAAAAAAAACAAATTGATATGAAGTATCACATGTCATCTTAATTCATATGTAATAAAATATCTAATATAAAAAATTACATTGTCTAAAAAAAAAAAAAAATTTACACAAAGGCTTAAGTGTGAGTGCAAAAGATTCCTAACTAGCAATTGCACCAATTCTTAACCAGGAAAAGCCTTAAGGCAATTCGAGAATAATGGTAACATATAAAAAATCATTGAGGATAAAATATTCTATGGAGATTAAATATTTACCATTCACGTAATAATTATTAATAATTAAATTAAAATTATAAAATTTTGTTAAAAAAATGTGCCTATCTAAATAATTGAAAAAAAAACAAATAAAACTATATTTCAAATAATTATAAATACATAAAACTTATAACTTCTCATTTTATCAAAACTTAAATAAAACAATAACAATAAAATTTATATCACCATTTAATTAAAAAAACAATATTAAATCTCCATCAAAATCAAAATTTAAATAAAATAATAACAACAAAATTATATCATTTGATTATAAAAACTCATACTACTCAGCTTCATAGACGTCCCACCATTAATTAAAAGCGAGTCCTGTTTCTAAATTCATATATGCAATTTTCAATTGCACAATTTTGTAATTTTCAATTCCACAATTTTCATAAAGTCTTTGAATATGGTTTCCCTTGCCAATCAAACCAGAGAGGAATGGAATCAAACAAGAGGAATGAAACTAAACTTAGGAAATCAAAGTCATTATTTGTGTTGACACCTAATCATAGGGATAGGGCGAACAATTGTAAATAGTGTAAATAAATAATAGAGAAAATGGAGAGTCATCGGGAGATGAAGCTCAACAGTTACTCCCTCTTGTATATAATAATGAACAGCCTAAATGAATAATACAATCTCATTTTGAGGAGTTACCTCCTAGCCTGACATGGTATCAAAGCACAGATCCCATCCTCTATCTTTGGCATCCCATTATGCCCTTGTAACTCCCTTTTGCCAATTTTTCCTGCAGTCTGTCCTTCGCTCTTTTGTCACGCTGAATGCTCCTATCTATGTTCTGCATATTTTGTAAAACTAACACCTCCTGGCTCATGGTTCAAACAATTCATGGCATTCTCTTAATGGTGTCTACGAATATGTTTGTCTCTACTGGTATTTGTTTTGCGTGGAGGATTGTGAAGAAATGAGTTGCAAACCAATGGAAATCTTCTCTTTGGAGCTGTGATACTTGCATGCCTATGTTTCGTGCCTCGGTAGTGAACACTGCTTGACATTGAAACCTCTATTAAAACCTCTATTGGTATGACCACTGTTGGTGTGGAGACTATGAGTGTGTTTCCTTTCAAGATTGTTGTAATGCAGTATTTATGCATTCATAACTGCGGATTTTTATGAACTTTAAACTGCATGTGCATTCATTCAATCAAGCATTGCTAGCAACCTCTGCAGCATGCTGTCTCATCATTTCCATAACTGCAGCTCTACGTCGTGATTCCATCTATTGTTGCAACCTTCGCAAGTGCTCTTTCAAATCCTGGCAGCGAGGAACCCAACATTCAGATTCCTTGCAAGCTCGAGCATGCAATTGTAAGAGATACCACATCTTCTTGCAAAGATGACAGCCTCCTGAAGCACGAACTCTACACTACATTTCTCACTGCTCTTACGCAACGCTCATACAGCTTGTTTGCAGCACTCATACACACGCTCCCATACATACGTTGCTCCCTCCCTCCAATATGCAGTGCTCCCATAAATACGTTGCTCCCTCCCTCCCTCCAATATGTTGTGCTGCCAATATTCTGTTCTCTAGTATCACAGTAGATTGCGTTGGATGCCCAGTATTGGTCCTGTGAGAGGTTCGAGGAGGAAAACGCGCTTAGGCATCTCCATTCTGGTTGTATGGGGTTTTTAACAGAACCTCTAAGCTACTTCTTCTTTGTTTTTGAATAGAGTCGCTGGAGTCCTTTAAATCCATGCTGGAAGATGATTTTTTTTTATCAGAACTGCATTTTTATCAGGTTTTCATTTTTTGCCAGACCTACATTCTTGATCAGAATTGCACTTTTTTTCTTAAGAATATTTCTATTACAGTGCAGAAGTGAAAATATTTTATATATTGGCAGCAGAAGTATATTTTTTTACAGTTCACAATTTTTTTAAAATGCACTCATTAATATCTATTGTGGAAGTGGTCCTCAATGGGAAGCAAAATTATCCTGAGTGGTCTTGGAAAATCAAACACACTCTCATTTTTAATGAGCTATGGAAAGGAGTGTGTGTTGGAGACGGAGACAAAGAGCCAGAATAGCCTACCTCAGACAAGGAGTTCGCGATTTGGGAAAATAAGAACAACAAGGCTTATGCATTGATTGCAACATCAGTAAATGAAGAGGTGAGTCGCCATATTTCACCATTTTAAAATGCTTTCGAAGCCTTACAAAAATTGAAGGAACTCTATGACTCACACTCTGCACTTGAAGTTGGTCAACTCATGATTAAATTGTTCAGCCTTGAACTTAAAAATGATGATCCTCTTGCTCTTACATCAAAAGTAAAATCTATTATGCATGATATCAAAGTCACTAATGTTGAAATGGACATTCCTCTGATAGCTTTTCTCAAGGCACTTTATCCCACTTACTCAAATTATCTTGATTCATTGCAAGCAAATGGAAACCTCAAAGATATTACCTTTGACTCCCTTGTGAAATTTTTTTTTGAAAGAGAGAAATATTTTGGGAAGAAGACAGCTCCTCAGTCTTTTGAAGAGGCTATGTGTCTTGCACATAGAGAGAAGAATCTTGCTCAAGATTCTTGAAGAGGAAGAGGTGGTCAAAGAAGAAGAGGAAGAAATTTTAGAGGCAAGGGGCGCAGACATTCTCAAGGAGAAAAGTCATATTTTCATTGCATACGTTACAAAAAAGATGGATCACATGATGCATCCACATGCAAGTTGCCTTGGGATAGAATTGAGCAGGAAAGAAACCAACCCAAAGGTAAAACTAATGACAAAGAGAAAGGTGAAGCACCTGAATCTGCTCACTATGTTGTGGAACACTGTAATATTGGAGTAAATGAAGACTTATTTAATGCTTCACTTGCTTGTTGGAAAAATGATTGGTTGCTTGATTCAAGAGCAACTTGCCACATGATTTTTAAAAGAGATTTTTTTGAAGAATTCACTGAAAATGTTGATGGAGCAGTATACTTTGCAGACAAATCAAAACTCAAGCCATTAGGTCTTGGCACAATCATGATTAAACTGCCTGGTCTTCTAAACTTTCTTTTGCATCATGTTTTATATCTCCCACAGCTGAGGAGAAACTTGATGTCCTTGGTCCACATCCGCCAGTAAGGACATTCCATTCACATATTTGATGGCAAGGTTGAGGTGAGAAAAACATCAGACCACTCACTTGTCATGACGGGGATAGAAGAAGAAAGGCTTCTCAAGCTGCAGGGTACCTCTGCTCATGCACAAAATTTCTCATACAATTCTCATTATGATGAAGGTACATTTCCATCAAGTTTATTATGGCATGCTAGATTTGGACACTTGAACTATGACCGCCTCCACTTGTTGAAAAAAATGGTGTTACTCGTTTGCCTACAATTCCTAGGAAACTTAAGCAATGTGATGCTTCCATTCTAGGAAAGCATAGCAAACAATCTTTTCATGATTCACATTCCAGAGCACATAGAAAACTTGCACTCATTCATTCAGATTTATGTGGTCCAATGTCTATTCCTTCTACAAATGGAAATAAATATATGATGACATTTATTGATGACTACACCAGAATGTGTTTGGTTATTTATTGAAGAACAAATCTGATGTTTTTCAAACATTCAATAACTTTCATACATGGATTGAAAATGATGCACAACCTCATATTGGCTCTATTCGCATTGATAATGGAAAATAATACACTTCAAATTAATTTGAAAACTATCTTCGCCAACATGGGATCAAACATCAAACAATTGTGCCTTATAATCCCCAATAGAACGGAGTAGTTGAAAGAATGAATAGGACAATCTTAAATATGGTGTGCTCCATGATGTTTTCCAAGAACCCAAAGTTCCATGATCAAACGAAGCACATCAATACAAAATAACATCTGATTCGACATCATGTTGAGGCCAAAATAATCCATCTTCGCCATTGTTCCACTAATGAGTAGATTCCAGACATCTTCACCAAAGTGCTTGGAAGAGAAAAACTTGAAAGATTCAGAACGATGCTTGGACTCACCAACATCCCTTCAAATTAAGGGGGGGAATGTTGATACCTAATCATAGGGATTGGGTGAACAACTGTAAATAGTGTAAATAAATAATAGAGAAAATGGAGAGTCATCGGGAGATGAAACTCAACAGTCACTCCCTCTTGTATATAATAATGAACAACCTAAATGAATAATACAATCTCATTTTGAGGAGTTACCTCCTGGCCTGACAATTTGAAATCAAAGTGAAAGAGAGAAATGATTTTGTTGTCATAAATATACAACGTATTTTTAGAAATTTAAAATAATCCTCTCTAAACAAAAGATTATCCCATTATACCATAAATTGACATCATCAAAATATTACTCCATCAAATTTCTTGCATCACCATTATGTGTTCCAATGCTCAAAATTCAAGCTCGTCATCGGTTTGTAATGAGAGAAAATTTTCACAAATTTCAATTATCAACATTACACCTTCCAATGCTCATACACAATCCCACTCTCATTAGTTTTAGAGGTTTCAAAGTAATATGTCCATCATTTTCCTTAAATTTCCAGACATTGTCATCTAATGCCTTGCATATATCACAGACCACACCAATAGTAAAGGAAATTTATTTCTAAATTGTTGCGAGTGACAAGTAAATTGACAAAAATCAAAAGAGTTAACATTGGAGGTCATAGTTTTATGCCTCCTGTTGTTAAACACTCATTAGTTCTCTTTTGCAAGAGACATGAAAGCAAAAATCAGACTTCTTACCATTAGAATTAGTTTCCAAATCAATTTTATCCAGCAAGAGTAGACACAGTAGCCAAATCTTAACTTAATAATTCCATTGAATCTTTAAGCACCAGGTGATTAAGAAATATTACACTTTTAAAAAGAAATCACTATAATAAAATCTTATATATAAAACTTTGAGAAGGATTCCACAGTTGTGTATTTGACATCTGGATAAAGCTCTGAGGCTTCTCCCTCTTTAGGTCCAATCTCAAAATTTGCAGTACAACCTTCATAGAATATTTGGTGGGCATGGGCAATTGCAATCTATAGTCCAAGAGGCTTACCTGCAACCAAAATTTTCAAATTCAAAACCCAAAAATGCTACATGATAATCTAATCTCATCTCTTCACATAAATCAATAAGCCATCAATATGCCTCTCTTTGTGCATTTCTTAAAAAGATACAAACCTTCCATAAACTTGAGCCATTCTTCAGATGAAATGCTCTTCTTCACCAAAGGGTGGCCTATAAGCCTTTCCCATATCTCCACAACCTCCTTCTGTAAGAGGATATTGGTTGATGGGTGGATGTATATTGTTCTATTCGAGTTCTGGGGATCAACACCTAGTTTTGAATGCTCTGTACACAATAAGATATACTTGAAGCACACAAATCATATGTTGTTCAAATGATCATAGAACATATACATTGTAATTGAGGGGCTTATACTTTATCAGATTTTTCATATTTTGTGATCTAATTATGTTGTTATTGTCTCCCATTAGTACTGAATCATAGTGAGAATCAAAAGCTCAATCATAAAAGTGTTGCTAAAATCCAAACATTTCAAAAATCAGTCACAAAAATTATAAATTGTGGGAGTTCAACACAAATGTTTAAACACCCAATTTTATTAATCTTCCCATAGGCCTTATTGGTCGGGGTGGACATTAAAACATGAAATACTAATTAAAAAGGGAGATCAAGAATTTCAGTTACTTGTATATGTGAAAATCCAAAATAGAAGGGAAAAAAATCCTGAAAAAGAGAACACCTTGATATTGCCAACTTCCTTAATAGCATCCACTAGTTTCAATTGTTGAATTATCTCATTGTGAACAATAGTTCCTGCCATAGATGATATCACAACATCCACTTGCTTCACAACAGTCACCAGGCTCTCATGATCATCTAATTAACTCTAAAGGCAGACAATGAGTATGTACATTCTCTTGGATGCATGCATGCAATTCATGTATACAGGCCCTAAAAATAAAAATAACAATCCATACTTACAAAAGGTGGGCCAGATTGTTTGAAGAAAAGGAGGAGCTCCATTTTTTCAATATTTTGAGTCGCTGTAAGACGGTACATAACGTAAGTGGGATGACAAAGAGCCAAGCTTTCCTTACAAATCTTTTGCGTATGTACCATGTATCTCCTATGATGAGAACTTTGCTCTTTTGGGATCCATTGTTTGCCATTAAACACCCAATTGTATTAATATGCCCATAGGCCTTATTGGTTGGGGTGGAAACTAAAACATGAAATACTAATTAAAAAGGGAGATCAAGAATTTTAGTTAATTGTATATGTGAAAATCCAAAACATAAGAGAAAAAAAATCCTTAAAAAGGGAACACCTTGATATTGCCAACTTCCTTAATAGAATTCACTAGTTTCAATTGTTGAATGATCTCATTGCGAACAATAGTTCCTCCCAAAGATGATATCACAACATCCACTTGCTTCACAACAGTCACTAGGCTCTCATGATCATCCAATGAACCCTGAAGGCAGTCAGTGAGTAATGGACATTCTCTTGGATGCATGCATGCAATTCATGTATACAGGCCCTGAAAATAAAAATAACAATACATATTTATAGAAGGCGGGCACAAAATTGTTTGTTTGAAGAAAAGGAGGAGCTCCAATTTGTCAATATTCTGAGTTGCTGCAGGACGGTATAGAACATAAGTGGGATGACCAAGAGCCAAGCTTGCCCTTACAAATATTTTGCGTATGTACCCTGTACCTCCTACGATGAGAACTCTGCTCTTTTGGGATCCATTGTTTGCCATTCTGGGGAGCACACACAAATTCTAGCTAATGACCAAATCCAAAGCTAACTCAATGCTAAATTATATTATGTTGTTCATTTAAAGAATTAAAAAGGAACTCTTTAATCTATGTCGTTTTCAACAACGAAGAGCTTTGAATGGAAAAAAGTGCATGCAAAATTTTACTTTAGAGTGTTATTTTTCACTAGTGCTGATTGGGAGTTGGTGGGAAGGTTTTGTTCACAATTTCTAATGGAGAGAGACTTTGAAATTTTTAAAAAAAATAAAAAATTGTTGAATGCCTTTCTTATTGGCTAGTAAGATAAGAACTTAAAAGCATTAAACAATGAGGAGAAATTTCAAAGTGGGACACTTATTTTCGAAAAAATTTATCCTATTTGGAACAACATGCAATGACTAAAATAGAGCATTGAGTGTTCATATTTTACAGCAGTAAGAGTTGCTAGGATTACCTTGTGTTTGGAGCTTTAAATTTAAAATAATCCTCTCTAAACAAAAGATTATCCCATTATACCATAGACTGACATCATCAAAATATTACTCCATCAAATTTCTTGCATCACCATTATGAGGTGGGAGATGACTTGCATTGAGGTGGGAGATGATGGTTGTTTGTTGATGCCCCAACGTTCATCTGGAGTTGGAAAGGAAACCCTTATTTTCTCAAGCTAGGCAACAACATCTTTCATGTGTGGTATGTCATCACTCTCTGACGCTAGACATCTAAAGGCCAGTTCTGCAACTGCACTTACCATGACCTTCACCTCATCATTTTTTTCAATGTCTAGTTGCAGATCCAATAGTTCATGCAAATCCCCTTCTTGGATCTTCTATATTGCCATGAAGACAAGGTTGATTTCCACTTGATTCTGATTTGTGTACACTGTTAATTTGACAGAGATGATCTCCACCAAAATGACCCTGAAGCTGTACACATACGATTTCTCTGTCAGTTGATAGCAGTGATGGTACTCTGGGTCCACATACCCTGGTGTGCCTTGTGGGGAAGTAGTCACATGTGAGGCATTTACAGGAAATACTCTGCAAAGACCAAAATCTGCAACCTTGACATTGAATTTCTCATCCAAGAGAATATTAGAGGATTTGACATCTTTGTGGAATATAGGTGGATCGATGTTGTGAAGGATAGCAAAGGCCTTGGCTATTTGAATGACAATGTTCAAGCTAATGTTCCATGATAATCCTTTGGGACATTTGCGATTGCCATTAATATGATTGGCCAAGGTCCCATTTGAAACAAATACGTATACCAGCAGTAACTCTAGACTGTTTGTAGGGGTGTAGCCGTAAAGGCGAATGATATGGATGATTCAATGATCAAAATATGGTTACCTCGTTAATAAACTGTTCAACTAACCTAGAGTTCTCCTGATACAATCTCTTCACCACCATAGTTTGTCAGTCTCGAAGATTTCCCAGATAGACTGACCCATATCCCCCACCACCAATTTCGGCTTCCTTGTGGAAACAATTTGTAGCCCGTTGAAGTTCTTCATAAGAGAATGTTTGAAAATTTCTTATCGAAGGTCCAGGGGGTACAATTACTTCAATGTCCCATCTCTCGTAACCAACGACACCCCCACCATGTGTTTTTTTCCTCTTTGCATAATAATTTAATAATAATGTTGTTATTGCAACTCCTCCAATGGAACAACTTGCAGTGGAATGAAGAAATTGAAGTCAATCAGATATTTGTCAAACCTCCAAGAGAATAATGGAAACAAGTAGAAATTCACCTTGACTTTAAATTGGAAAATTGGAAACTGGATAGGATGGAATCATGTTTACTGATTACACGTATCTTTACCATGATGGGTTGTATGAGTATTTGCAACCATCCACAGTTTGCACCTTCTGAATCATAGGAGTGTAGTTGGAAGTCAGTGTCACTGCACCTGCTGCCACTTTCTTCAAAAGGATACATGAATTCAACATCTCCACATGTATATGTATTCGAAAGACAATCCTAGTACTTAGTATCGAGACACAAATTTGAGGAGCAGAGGGGGAGAGCAGATGCAACAACAAGGCACAAGCGTACAAAGAGAGACATTGAATTAGGAAAAATAAATTGTGGATTCTCATGCTCTACTTTGTTCTTCTGTCATAGATTATAGACACAACAATAGAGGGCCGAGGGTTCTACAAATACCCTAAGACAAAGGAGACGAAACATGAAAGGCAACATTGAGGGAAAACGCCATGAAATTGCAAGGAAATAATTCGGAAATTTCACAAAATGCCATGAAATTTGTAGGGAAGTAATTCTGAAAACCCTGGGTTCTCTTTCATTATTGGAAATTTGGGGAAGATTTGGTGAAGCCTTCCCTATATAGTTAATATTATATGTCGTTCAGTTAACCTACTTAAATCAAGAATTGGTTGACAGTTGAAGCAATGAGATCTATGACGAGAAAATTCTCAATCATCTAACATGTGATCAGACGGTCTAGACCAGTGTAGAGTGGCAATTGGGGGAGTTCTTCTCAGAGGAAATGCCTTATATTATTATTATTATTATTATTTAAGTTATGATTAAAATTGTGAAGACTAAAGAGAAAAACTTATTTATTGCGGTGTTGATTTAAATTGTATTTGTTATATTGCATGATGATTTAAAATTGAATTGTGAAAATATATAATATAGGTAAGGTTTATTGAGGAAAATGATTGAACATTCAATAATAAAAATCAGCAAGGGAAATTTATGAAAAAAATTAGCAAGGGAAAAACAGTGTAATATGGAGCGTTGTTGCTTTTGTTTTTTAAATCGGCCACTTTCCATGGTTAGTAAAAGCCCAAAAATGTAATGACAACTATTTCTTTTGGAAAATAAAATATTAATTATGGAAAATTCATTAAATTTAGAAAAAAAAAATCGATAATTAAATTATGAGGACACTTGGCGGATTTTTTATTTAATTTTTTTTTAAATATTTTTTAATTCTGAAAATTTGATTTTGAACCACATAAAATTAGTCATCCACATTCAAAATTTAAAAATTCAAAAAAATAATTTCAATTTCTAAGTTTAATATTTAATTTTACCAAAACTTCAATAAAGTTTGGAAATAGTTTCTAAAAATTTGCAAATAAATTAAGAGTCAAAACATTTTGACCCAAACTGATTATAATATACACTCTGTTTAGCGGGTATAAAAATAGTATTTTTTTTTATAAATTTAGGAATGTATGTGCTTTGAATATTTTTTATTAAATAGTTTAGATGGTGTTTTTCTTGTTTTTTGTTTGCTTTTTTGTTTTTCTTTTGGTAGAAATGATAATTGGGTTATTTTGATTGGATTTTCGTTTTCCATTCAGGTTCAAATCTCCATTAGTAATATGATGAACTTTGATGATTATTGTTGTAATGACTTCTGGCTTGAGAAGGTTGATCTCTTGAAAAAAAAATCATGAAATATGAAATAATTAGCAACAAAGTGTAACTAACTAACTAACATATATATAATCTCTTTCATATTAATTGATTTTTATAATCTCTTTCGTATTAAGTGATTTTTACTTCATATTATTTATATGGCTTGTTTTATTTTAAAATAAAATTTACATATTAACTTTTTAATTTATTGATTCTTCACCCCATATAAATTACAAATTGAAATTTTAAGGTTCGAGAGTTACTTTTTGTTAGTTAGTTTAAATTTATAATGATAGAGTGCATAAATAATATACAATCCAGGTTAGTTGTAGCTTTCCTTTAAGGAAACTGGGATCGCCATAATTCAAAATATCACATACTACTAGATAGAATATTTTCCATTTACATCTTTAATAGTAGTATGGCCTAGATAACCACTATAAATAACATAAAAAAGATAATTGACAATACCAAAAGGGGAATCTTAGTTTCTATCTATAGTGGTTCTAAGAGAGCACATGTATTATAACCCCAGGGCCACACATGCCAACTTCTATCAATGTTGAATGTCCTTATTTCCTTCAATATCTTCATTAATTAGGATAGGGTTGGAAGAGGTACCTTCCGATTAATGGGCATGATTTGTTGTCATCTCTAGGTTATGCTCGGTATCCCTTGGGTTTGTCATTATCATATGAATTTTATAAACTTCATTACAAATTGGTTCAAACATTTTATCCATTAAATCCAATTTATGAATATTTGCTTGCTATTGTTGGCCCTTCTTCTCCACAACTTGTATGGTGAAATTTTTTTTCAACCAATATACCTCTTTCAACTTAAAAATATTGGATTCTATGAAGTGAGAGAACCACGTGTCCAAAAATTTGATCGCAAAATTCTACCCCGACCTATTCATTAGGTAGCTTCCTGTGTTTATGCTTAACTAAATTCTCAACATGGGAAACTTGTTCCTTAACTTGAGAATTATATTTGGATATTTCCTTCATGGCATCAACCTAGGCATGTGTAGTATGATGACCGGTCTATTAATACAAAGAACCTCTAATTTGCCTCTTGGCACCACGAATGATCCCACCCTTGTTGGATTTTGGCCTCATTTCACTATTGGGTTTTAGCAACATTGCTTAAGGGTGAGTGATAAGAGAAATAAACAGTAGGCTACTATAAGGAGTGGATAGAAGGCATTGGAAATGCGGGGAGGGTAACATAACTAGGAAGGGGAAAACCAACTAGGAACCACACTAGTCAAAGGGGAAAATTGGATAGGAACCCCCTTAACCAACGCATTAAAATTAGTTTGGTTGCATACTAGGGAATTTTTTTTCCTACCTAAGCTTAAAAATGAGCCAAACTAGAGAAGAGGACACTACATACTAAACAAACAAAAAAGATTAGAACCAAACCTAGAATCAAGACTAAAGCCATCTCTAAGCATAACTTCCTTTATTTCACATATCATTCTCCATGGCTTACCCACTAAGTGAACCATTTGAATCTTCTTCCTTGTTCCTAGCATGATGCTACCTAAGGTGGATTATTTCATGGAAAAATCATACAATACATTGTTAAATGAATGAGATCACTATGCAATGAGAGCTCTTGTCTTGACTACTCTCCAACTCATTTAGTGTTGCATCATTGAGTCCATGTGGGAATACTTTCAAGTGTTGCATATGATGTATCCTATTTGCTCATACAAAAATCTCATCCAAAGTTGTATACATAAATTACAAAGAGAAAAAATGAAACACACATATAATTAATTTTAGCAAGTGATTTTATAGATCATCAAAATATATTACTTAAGTAAAAAAGTTGTTAAATGTTACATGAGCATGTGGTTCAATGAAAAAGACAATGTTGTCCAAAAATTTATAAGCTTGTTCTTCTTTTAGTTCCTGCGATAGTTAGTAATTATATTGATTCGGATTTAAACAGGAACGCAACAAATTACAGAGATAACCATAAATACAGAGATGAGATAACCATAAATACTGAGATGCAGCGGAAATAATACTTTATTTCATTAATGGAAAATACTGAAATATGCTTACAACCGGAAATGGAAATAAACCAGCTAGGGCGATGGTAGCTTATCTCTGAGAAGAGATGTGGCGGCTACATGCCTCTGAACTGTTCTGAACTCAGTTACAATGAGGCTCGAAGGCCTATTTTTTGTTGAGAAACAATGGAAAACCCTTAACATTCCGAAATCTAACCCTAGAAGATGAAACGCCAAATTGTGGGCCCCGTTTGGGTAAATTGGTACATCAATTTCCCGGGGTCGTAGCTTTGGCATACGATCTCCGTTTGACGCGTACGATAGCTCGTTAGAAAGATCTAGCCGAGTACTACCACTTTCGGAGACAACATGGGTCCACACCCATGTTGCCCCAGATTCCCAAAAAAACGTCGTTTAGGGCCTCAAAACGGCTCTAGAAGTTCAGGACCCGAAAAACTGCTAAAAATAGTAAACTGTGCTACAATTTAGGAAACTGAAAAAGCTGAAAGAGACAGTTGTGGGGGTCCAAATGGGATAGGTGGGTGGCCACCAACATCCACCTAGATCATTCCTCCCCCCTTAGGAAGCAATGGTCCCCATTGCGTTGAGTTCCTCCATCTGCTGAACTTGTCCTGCAATCTCTGATGTGTCTAGTGATGGTGGGAAGCATGGTCGACGATGGTCTACATTGAACATTTGGTGCAGGCGAAGGAATGGAGGAATGATGTGCTCCAAAGCATTGTTCCCCATAGCCTTGGTACTGCTGTAAGGACCATGTCGGAGTGGTATGAGCTTCTGGTGGGTTCTGGTAAGGCGTTCTTTCTGTCGATGCAACCAGACTTTGTTGTCCACCCGAAACTTGTGTGGTACTCGTGTGGGTGAGGAGAAGTTGTTCCTGTGTTTTGTCATGACCATATCCCTTTGCTGCTGCTGCTGCGTGGAGGAACCCTTTGCAGGGGTCATGGATGTAGCAACGATCTTCCCCTTACTTTGGGAGTGAACCAGACAGATGAATTTCCTGGTCTGTGATATGAGCTTGCTGCCTTTCTTGGTAGTGATCAAAGATGTGGCGGTAGGTGGGGCTACCTTCGGTATCCTGTATAATGAATTATTCAAGGAAATAATGACAGCACGAGGCCTGGACTCATACACAACATGTCGCCTCCACAAGTATGGCTAGCCTAATAATACATCACAAACATCCAGAGGTGTAACATCACACAATACCTCGTCTGTGAAGGGTTTGATGCTGTATGGAAGGTGGCACTGCTGGCGAACTTTCAGATCTCGTCCTTCGTGAAGCCACCCGATACTGTACGGCTGCGGGTGTGGTGTAGTCGGTAGGCCCAACCGCTTCACAACCTCTGCTGAAATGAGGTTCTTTTGGCTGCCACTGTCGACAATGAATTGTAGCGGCGAACCCTTCACCCACATCTGTGAGTGGAAAAGACGCTCCACTTCCTCTGGATTTTCGGGCTCATCTTTCTGGATCTTGGCGGTGGCAACAGTGGCGCTGGGATCCGCATCAATGATCTGCTTCCCTTTGCCATTCCCCTTGCCAGGTTCTGGCTCAGGGTCAAAACATGCATCTGATTCGGAAGCCTTCAACTCAGCCACCAGCGACTGCTTGGTCCGACACTCACTTGTGTTATGAGTGGGACTCTTGTGGAACTCACACCACTTCCCTGTGTCCTTCTTCGGCTTCATGGTGGTGTTCTTTTGTTGTGGCTTCGACGGGTTGTCTTGGGTCACCCCGCCTTGGCTTTGTCCTTTGGGCTTCGGATTTGTATATCCAAAGTCTCACTTCTTCTGTTTGAACTTTTGCTCGATTTTGACAGCGTATCGGTATGCTGTGCCGAGTGAGGAGATGTTCAAGAACACCATCTCTTCCTGGATGTATCTGTGTAGGTAGCCGCGGTATTTGAGTACCAGATGCAGCTCAGAATCTTTGATACCCAACTGTGTGCGAAGGGTATGAAAAATGTTTGTGAACTCCGGCACATCTTGGTCTCGTCCCTGCCGCAGTGTGGTCCATTTGATGTATTTGTCCTCATAGCTTCCGACAGGGTAGTATTTCTCCTTGATGGCATCCCGGAAGTCATTCCAAGTGGGTGCAGCTGAAAATAGTGAGCCTGTGCTTTCATCCTTCTGCTCGCAGTAGGTTTCCCACCAGTCCTTGACGTGGGGGGCTGCTTTGAGAAGAGCGAAAACAATCTTTTCCTGATTTGAAAATTCATGAACAGAAAAATACCCATCTAGCAGATTTAACCATTTATCTACGGCATCTGCGTCTATTTGACCCTCGAAGATGGGGATTTCAAAATTAACGTGTACCTTGAAGGGTGTGGCATTTTCAGAGTCGCTGTTGGAAGCCGATGCGTCGCCTCTGGATAGCCGCTGAAGGATTTGCACAAAGCTATCCATCATCGCGTTCCTTTGCCGCTCGAGCGCTTCTTCAAGCAAGATTTTGATAGGATCTCGTGCCCCCTCGTCTTTCTTCTCATCTGCCATGGGAGGCCGTCGGGATTTTCGAGGCTGGTCTTGCAAAGGTTCGACCAGTTCAAGCCCTAACTCCTTATATCCCGACCTCGTTGGGGACATGCAAAGAAAAACAGAGAAAAAGCAGACCGCTCTGATACCACTGATCCGGATTTAAACAGGAACGCAACAAATTACAGAGATAACCATAAATACAGAGATGAGATAACCATAAATACTGAGATGCAGCGGAAATAATACTTCATTTCATTAATGGAAAATACTGAAATATGCTTACAACTGGAAATGGAAATAAACCAACTAGGGCGATGGTAGCTTATCTCTGAGAAGAGATGTGGCGGTTACATGCCTCTGAACTGTTCTGAACTCAGTTACAATGAGGCTCGAAGGCCTATTTTTTGTTGAGAAACAATGGAAAACCCTTAACATTCCGAAATCTAACCCTAGAAGATGAAATGCCAAATTGTGGGCCCCGTTTGGGTAAATTGGTACATCAATTTCCTGGGGTCGTAACTTTGGCATACGATCTCCGTTTGACGCATACGATAGCTCGTTAGAAAGATCTAGCCGAGTACTACCACTTTGGGAGGCAACATGGGTCCATGAACCCATGTTGTCCCAGATTCCCAAAAAAACGTTGTTTAGGGCCTCAAAACGGCTCCGGAAGTTCAGGACCCGAAAAACTGCTAAAAATAGTAAACTGTGCTACAATTTAGGAAACTGAAAAAGCTGAAAGAGACAGTTGTGGGGGTCCAAATGGGATAGGTGGGTGGCCACCAACATCCACCTGGATCATATATGTAGTTAAACGTGATATATGTGATTATGTGTGTTCTTTGATTAATCATTATTTGAAATTTATGTTTAAATTTGTGTTTTTTATAAATTAATTGATATTATTAAATAGGAAAAAATATTATCTATCTATCTATCTATCTATCTATATATATATATATATATATATAATTCTATAAATTTTATTAGTCAAATTCTTGGGTTATTTATCCCACAAATAAGAAGCTCTCATACACCAATTTGGTGTCTACCTTAGCAATGATTATAATTTTTTATTTTTTTGTAAAGCAAGAGTTTCTATTAATTCAAATCAGATATACATTGTGAGGAGCTGCTTGGAAAAAGTCTTCCAGCCTCACTCCTACTATATTTTTTGGCCAGAAGATAGTAACACAACCACATTATCAAAATGCAAGACAAACTAGAAAACCACATACAGATAGCCCAATGTGACCAAAAAAACCCCTAGAATCTGAATACAACGGACAATCATCCCTGGTCTGAAGAATTATCCGGAGCTGGATTGTTCGGATCGGTGCCTGGTGACAATGGAGGAGTAAAAGCACAATGTAAATGTATTTCCATATGTTCTAATCTTCCTTCTAGATTCTCCAACTTTTCATAGATCCTCCTCTAGCTACGTTGAAGAGAAGCCAACCGATCCTGCATGTGCCATTGGTTTTGTTGAAGGTTATTTATGAAATAGATGATCGTGTTTCTATTGTCATGTCGATCACGTCCACTCTGATCTAAGAGTAAGGTGATGTGTTGAAGATGGTTGTTTAGTGAATCAAAGGGTGGAGGCAATTAAATTTTGCTAGGGGGTTGAGTTGGATTTAGGTCCAATTCTTCCCCTAAGTCTCGATTTTCTAAGTGGTGTTTCGTCCTTTGGCTACGTGGACCTATGCCTCAACGAACTATACCATGTTGATGGTGCATGGAAATAATGTTAATGAACTTGCACCAATATTCAAAATCCCACAACTGTAAACTCAAACCCCTTTGAAGGAACCCTCTCGACCCTAATGCAATCAGGACACTGTAAGTAATAGTTCCACCCGTTACCCATTAATCTCCCTCCAACGACCCACCTCCAATATTATTTCCCCAAGTGTCCTTCCCTTGCACCAACATTAAATTTTTCTACCACGTTAGCCACCCACCACAACAGAATGCGTTTCCTCTAGAAACTAGGGAACTACAACTAAAGTGACTCGTACATGAGATGAGACCTTCGAGCCACCCGCAAAGCTCCAGAATGCTCTAGAACTCAAGTAGAAGTGGGGATCAACATAAAACTTCAAGCATAAGAAGTAAATTTCTAGGAAATAGGAAGAGAAGGCCAAAATTTGGATAAGGCCAACAACATGATGCTAATTTAGAAATAAACCCAAGAGGCCCTCTGCAAACCCTGTTCCAGTCTCCATGACCCATAACACAAGTAAGGAGAGAGATTTCTTTCCCCTAGATGCCAAGACCCTCCAAATTCTATCACCAAACTTGGCTATAATTTCCAAGAACATACCTATAGAACCAACATAAATGTAAGTAGACCAACAGTGAAGGGGAACGTAAACCAACTTTGATACC
Organism: Pinus tabuliformis; assembly: GCA_031772625.1. Taxonomy (NCBI): domain Eukaryota; kingdom Viridiplantae; phylum Streptophyta; class Pinopsida; order Pinales; family Pinaceae; genus Pinus; species Pinus tabuliformis. The sequence goes on from CM062817.1 coordinate 80,231,645, forward strand.
TGGCCTAAAAACTTTACCATTACACTGAAAGCAAACGAATTCTCCAGACATTTAGCCCCTTCGCCTGAGCCTTGCCTCTGCCACCTCGACAAAATCATGAATGCGCATAAGATGGATTGAGGAAGGCACCTTGTGCATGAGTCCCAAATCCGCTTGCTATGGACCACCACGGATAATTTGACAACACCATCGGAACCAACTTGAGCTCCTTCCTAGTTCTCCACAGCTTGTGGAGCAGGGGTTGACACAGCCAAATTTCCACCCCGCGCGACCAAACTTCCAGCTTCTCCCACCACCTTAGCTCCCATACCCACACACATCCAACATCATCTTGTAGAGCTTGTTCTACTATATATTTCCTCTTCCTCCTCTAGAAAGATAGTTGTGTGCTTGCAGCAAAAAAATGTGCTTCACACACATCTTTAATCCTTATGCCAGATAGATAAGGCTAGTAGGCCCCCCTCTGTCTCTTCATTATCACCCGTATTCACCCCATCTATGATATTATAAAATTAAACTTTGTTTCTTCATTATCACTAGTATTCACCCCATGTAAGAGATTATAAAATTAATTATTATTATAAATATTAAAAATATAATAACAATAATGATGCGACATAATATATTAATAATAATAAGATGTTATTTAATATATAATAATTTTAGATTAAAAATATGTTTAAATTTAGGAAGGAAATTATATTGTAATAAATTATAAGTAAATTTTAATAAGGATTTATTTATTTTTAATAGTTAACATGTTAATTTTTTTGGGTTAATTTCATTCATATATATGTGAGTAAAAATGTGGTTAATTATAATTTACCATATAAATATAAATATATGAATTAATAATGTTAATAATATTGTTCAAAACACTATGTATATGTTATATTTATATGTTTTCCGTTAATTTCATATATATATATCTATATCTATATCTATCTATATCTATATCTATATATATAATAAGTTAAAATGTGGTATTTATATGTTTTGGGTCAATTTCAATTAATTGTAGAAGGCTTCTTATTTTAACTTAAGGTTTATGAGGATTGGTTGATTATTTCTTTTAATTGAGAGCCTAGATTGATTCTCAAGGGAATATGCTCTGAATGTTTATCAATGACTATAGTGTGTTACAAAGTTTGTTAGGTTGCATTGACTTTTAATAAATTAAAAAAATTAGAAATTATTCCAATTCTAATAAGTTCCTCCAAGATAAGTTCATCATTATTATTTATAGCATTCATTTATATATAAGCAAATTTTATTTAGCAAAATGGTCTATTACTTTTAATAAACTTTTTTTTCTCAAGTTAAAATTGACCCATAACATTTTTATACATAATTAATTAGATAAATGTGTGTATTAGTAAGACATTCTTTTTTGCAATAATTTTTTTGGTTATATTTATAAAACCTTCCGCTATATCAACCACATTAATAATTTTAATGTAATTATAATATATATATATAAAATTTAACATATAAATATAAATATAAAATATAACTTAATAATATAATTAAAAACACTAGATATATTTTCTTACCCGTACTACTTAATATTTTCACTACTTGTTAATAAATATTTGACAATGACACATGATTTTGTTGTTTAATTTGATATCCACATAATTTAATGTTTTAAGGGTGAAAAATTTAAAAATAACACAATACTTTTTCAACCTATAAACATCCTCTCCTCCTAATAAACCCACCTACCCACATTTATTAATTTATTGGAAAAAAAGGCAATTCATCCTAGTATTTGAAAAACATTTTTACATTAACAAAAAGACATCACAAGTTTCTTAGTTTGTTGTTTAGTGAAGTGTGCCTTATGTATTCTTAGTAGGGTAACTAAAGACATCATAAGTTTCTTAGTTTGGTTTTTAGTCTAATGTGCTTTATATTGAACTTTTGTTTTGACTGGGTGATACCACAACCCAATGTGCTTTTCATAAACATTGTTGCATGGGTGACACCAAAACACAATTTGCATTTTATCAACATTGTTGAAACACATGTTCATGTTCTCCCAGCAACTTTACAACTCTTTTTTATTTGCCTTTATAACCTAACCAAGCTTATATTTTCTTTTACAATTTTTTCCACTCTTGAGATTCTTTATGAGACACTATAGGATTCCCTTTTACCTTTATAACCTAACCAAGCTTATATTTTCTTTTACAAATTTTTCCACTCTTGAGATTCTTTATGAGACACTATAGGATTCCCTTTTATCTGTGAAGACTCCAATCATTCCATGTGAATGTGTGAAAAACAACCAACCATCACATCTGTCCACATGCTTGCCCCCTCAAGGGGTACTTAAAAAATTGATTGCTAGGGCTCAATTCTTTTGCTTCTCTACCAAGAAAGAGGAAACCCATATGACTTTTCATTAAAAAAGGGAAGCCAACAATTATGGTGTGGGCTTCACATGTTTTCCATGACCACGTGAGGGTCGTTGTCACCCCCTTATTATTTTCTAACTAATAGAGTATAGAATAATTCCTCCCATAGTGATTTCTAACAAACATTCCAAAAACAAATCACCACGTGGCAGCTTATTCCTCGACCACCCAAGCGTGTAAATATACTTCATCAGCATTACGAATACGTAGGCAAAGATGACATGTCATGATACGAATACGTATGCAAGCATGACATGTCATGTCATGGCAAGGCCATGTCGTTCACATCATGAATTGCATGCATCGATGGAGCCTTTTCCAAGTCATCGACATGCACATGCATGAGGTGTCAGGTGCAGCTACACGCGGGACCCACTTGCACGACCGGATTCAGAGGTAGCATGTGGTTTGGTACCTTGTTTTTTAATTTTTTTTTGTCTTATCACATCAAAATTATTTTGTGGTTTTAGTAAATAAATTAGAGTGGTTCTTATTTAAATCACTCAACATGGTTTGCAGTGAACTATTAGAGATGGGACCGAATCTGAATCTACGATGCCTTAATTTAAATTAAATTTCTAACTTCTTTATATTTTAATTTTAGATATATTAAAAATATAGAGTAAAGCGTAATATATTATTTTATGTTGATTTATTATTAATATTATTTTATAAAATGGTTTATCACTTTAAAATTTGATAATTTTTATTAGTTAGTTTACCCCCTTGAACCATAGCCACTGGTATTTATTATTAGATTTGCGTTTGAAGGTTTTGAATGATTTGTGTCGGTAGGTTTTGAATGAGTGATTTTTTTAAATAGTTAGTGCTCTAGTGATTTTATGTTTCTAAGAGTTTAGATTTAGATAAAGAAGTGTTAATTTTATTTGAAAGTTATGTGTTAGTAATTGTTATGGTTATTTCATAGTGTGGGGTTTGTCAAAAAATTTATAAAAAAAAAGATAAAAAAAGAAAACCAATTGTAAATTTTTATAGCATGGCTACAATGAGTGCTTATAGCGCATACATATGGTTTTTAAAGACAATATATGAACGCAATTGTGCATCTGGTATAACTAGTTACAATTTTTCCTTGGAAAAAATATATATATTATTACAAATTTAATATAATTTATAAAATTATAATTTAAAAATATAATGCTTACAAATCAATATTATTTTTTCACAATTTGAATTAAGAAAATAAATTATAAAATTACGATCTTAAATGGTATATCACTACAAATCTCAATATTAAATGAAAGAGTCTATAGCTTTTGGAAGGCTAAGAAAATTGGAAAAAAAAACACTCTTAAATTGTATAACTTATAATTATAAGTAATATAAATTTCAAAATATTTCTCACGTTATCAATTTTCTTTATCTCAACAAAACTATGACAACTTTGGGACATTTCTGTTAATATTTTCTAACATAGAAAAATGTCAAAAAATTAAATAATTTTATGTAATGTTTTATTTTTTAAATATCAATATAACATTTACAAGACATTAATCACCACCACTATCATTAATATAAATTGTAAAATAATAAAAAAAATTTAACATTTACAAATCAATGTTATTTTTAATTCTAAAATATTAAATTAATATAAATTGTAAAATAATAAAAAAAATTTAACATTTACAAATCAATGTTATTTTTAATTCTAAAATATTTATAATAAACTTATTTAAAAACATTTTTTTATAATTTAGATTTAAAAAATTATAATAAAATTGATTCGCTATTAGACGATCATAGACTTTCTAAGATAGCTTTAAATTCCAGCCAAAACCACCTAAGGCTCAATCGGGGGTGGCATAAAGACACAAGGGGTTAAACTATTGGGAGATCAACGAGAATGATGCATTGCAAAACATAGATAACATTAAAGATATTGTTACTTCTAAGTTCAAACAAAAAATGTGGTGTGAGAAAGATTTAGCGGCTAAAAGAAAATTGAGTTATTATAAGAAGGTCATCAACCCCACCCTAGAAGATCAAAAGTATCTCTCTATTTTAACTAGCTCAAAGAAGAAAATTAATATAGCAAAGATTAGAATGAATTCTCATGAGCTCCATAGTGAAACAGGTCGTTGGACAGTTCCTAAAACGCCATGGATGGAAAGGATCTGCCATATATGTGAGAATAGGAACATCCAGGATGAAAACCACTTCCTCTTAGAGTGCCCCGCGTACAACAACATTAGATCTTAGATCTCAGTTTCACAATCTTTGTTACAATACTGACCTTCCTAGCCTTTTACAATGTCAAAATTATAGTGAACTCAGGAGGCTTCTCTCCAAGCTTTTTGAGCATAGGAATAAAATCTTAAATCAAAATAAATAATTTTTTTCTTTAGGTCTAATAGACCAATGTTTAGTCTTAGTGGACGTTAACCATCATCATCATCAATATTTATAATATTTTTAATAATTTAGATTTACAAAATTACAATAAAATTGAATTGTTGCTAGATTTATTAAAAACAGTTTTGAATTAGGAAATCTATAAAAATCACGATACAAAGAGATTGAAAATGAGCATTATTTTCTTTTAATATATTTGACTCTAAATAATTAAAATACGTGTGAAATCTATTATATAAAAAGATAAATTGGTTATTTTTAATAATACAAATGTATAATTTAACAACTTTTCATCATTTTAAAGTTTTGATATTTTTACTTTTATTATATTTAAATGTAAAAATAAAATTTTAAATATCTATTATAAATTTTGTTACTTCATAATGATCTTCATCATAATTTTATATCGTGTCTTTTGGTAAAATAAGTATTTAAATATGATTTTATGGTGTCTTTTTTTTAATGGGTGAAAAGTGTTATTATAATTTAATTGACTATTATTTTAAGAAAATTGTACTATTTGGAATAAATAAAATGTAATTGACTATTATTTTAAGAAAATTGTACTATTTGGAACAATTTATTTATGGTGATTTTTAAAGACATTTTTATTCATATCAAACAAATAGCTATACATTTTGAGTATTTAACCATCTATGAATTTTATACTAAACATTTTTATAAAAATATATTTTTATAAATATTTAATGTGATAAATTTATTATTTTATAAATGTTTGATAAAATAAAATTTATATTTTTAATAAATACTTTTTTATTTTCTAAAAAAATATGGATAGAACTTTGTATGAAATTATAATTTTATTTAATTGACTAAGACTTTATTTATAGAATTTCATTTGTAAAAATTTAGATTTAAATTATTTTTATGATAAATTGATAAGAAAAAACTCATCATAATTCAATTCACAAGTGAAATTTGAAATATTCATTTAAAAAAACAAAAATTTTGAAATTTGAAATTTTAAAAATTATAGTATATTAAAATAAAATAGAACATGGGTGCGATTATTTACAAATCGATTCCAAATACCAAAATTCTAAATACCAGAGATGAGATTTATTTCCTATTATTTGTATCCTCTTACATTTATGCCTCGAGAGAGCAATGCACTTGAGAGTAAAAAACATAAAATAGCTTGAGAGTAAAAAACATAAAATAGAAATATATAAAAATAAAGTAAAACAATAAACTTAAAAATAAAAAATATAATGGGAAAAAAATTGAGTTTAACATTGAATTAATGATGTGTCCCCTGAAAACCTAACTTAATTGGGAAACCCCAAAATTCCTCGAATATGGTGAAAGCCCGATGATTTTCCGTTCCCCGAAAAGCTGTATTTTTTGTGAATTTCGAATCAATTAGGCTCGGAAATGCTCGAATCACGTCAGAGGAGATTTGTAGCGGATCAAATCCAGCCAAAATGTGGTGGTTATGGTAAAAAAATGCCTCGTGAAATTGGGGTTTATAAATTTTAGGGTTTATGAATTTTATATATGTTAGGTCTGAATTATATATTAATATTAGGTGCATTGGGTCGATAGATTTTATATATTTTGGCGGTAGTGGCTGTCAATTGTTTTTCCTCTTTTTTTGTTTTCTCTGTTGTTTGTTTGTGACAGGAGGAAGAGGAGAAATGGGATACGTGAGAGGAGCTACTTGCTGTATTTACAGTTGTGCATAATTGGTCAGAGTCATCAGTTGTATTTATACGTCCTTACTGTGTGAGGTAGAAATTGCAATTTGGGTTTTTTTTTTTTTTTCACTGTTGATTGGTATGTGTCTATCAGTTTTTGTACGAAAAGTAGATTATTGATGGATGAATGGAGTGAGTGGGGTCCAGGACTCAGCCTCACGCGCTTATATTGCTTTAAGATGCCTTTCTGGTGGTCACTGGAGTGAGTCCTGGTTTTCTCTGGAACTGGCACTGGCAGATCCGAGTGTATTTTTCTGTGGTGTATGTGAAAAGGGTGTAAGGTTGGGGTTTGAGGTTTTTGAGGCCTTGTACTGCGAGTTCTAGAAGTTTGGGTACTATATAAATCTTTGAGATAATTTGGATAACTACAGAACTAAAGGTTTTGCAGTGTATGGAGAGCTGAAATTTTGCATCTAGAATTCAGGGTTTGAGGGAGTTTGAGGTTAGTGGACTCCAATATTGTGCAGTAGTATCATAAGGTGAAGGAAAAAGAAAGAAAGATTCATTTTCTGATGATGGATTCTGCTTTGAGAAACTCACTTGAAGAGAGGGATTCATTTGATGTTGAGGAAGATCTGGAACTGAATGAAGTGGAGGAAAATATGTCCTTGCTTTCTCTGACCAATAGAATTGCCAGTAGTACCGATGATATTTCTGTGGACTTGACTGGTTTCTTCTCTGATGATGATGATGATTATGGCCATGAAGAACTTAGCTATGGGAATATGACAGATGATGCAGAAGAAGGTGTGGGTGATAAATTGGAGTGTTTCAAAAGTGGGTCTGATTCTAATGAGGTTGTGAGTAATGCTAACAGGCTTTTGAGGAGGAGGAATCTCAATGGGTCACGTAAGAAATCCTCCAATGCCTGTAATGCTATTGGGGCATCTGTTATCTCAGGGTACAACTACAAGTCCCCACTCTCTGATCTAAATAAGCCTCTCAGCAAGCCAATCGATATAGTCTATGGAGATGCAGATCAGTGCAGAGATTTCAGTCAATTTAAGAAAAGTAGAAGCAGAAGAAGCCTATACAGGTCTAGTAGAGAAGACTGGCGTGAGAAGGCTTGGGAAAGGAAAAGAGATCAAGCTCTATCAGAGGAATTGTCTTGCGATAACAATTATTTCAGCGATTTTCAGTCCTCTAAGACAGCTTCTGACTCAGCCAGCGAAGAGGCTAGAGCTGATTCTCCTTATTCAACTTTGAGACGTACTTCTAGTACTCCCAGAGTTAGAAAGCTTACAAACGTGGACTTAGATGAGTTGAAAGGGTGTCTAGATCTGGGATTTGGTTTCAACTATGAAGAAATGCCTGAGCTCTCAAATACCTTGCCAGCCTTGGAGTTATGTTATGCAATAGGCCAGCAGTTTCAAGATGATCACCATCAGAAATCCTCTCCTGTGTCTACTCTTGATAATATGGATTCTCCAAACAATGAGGGCTATGCACAATCTCCTATTGCCAATTGGAAAATCTCCAGCCCAGGTCAGTAATTAAACTTTTTCTTCAAGTAGGTACATGAAATATACATGTAAAGTTAAGATCTGAGTTCCAGACTTGTAGTTAACTAGGACTTTGTTATATGTTTATTGCATAGTTTGCTTGTTCTTTGCTTTGCCTATCTGAATCTTTGGGTGTAGCCAAATCTTCAATTGGAGGTTATATGCTGATATTATATATATTTCTAAATAAGCTCTCTGTATATGTATTTTTCAGGAGACCATCCCCAAGAAGTGAAGGAACGATTGAAAGTTTGGGCCCAAGCTGTGGCATGTACTGTTCGTCTCTGCAGCTGATACCCAGAAAACAAAAGCAAAATCTCTGTCTGAGGCTTGATCTGTGAGAGCTTATGTCATATTTTGTTGGAGAGTGATGAAGTCTGGAGAGTGTCTATTTCATAGATATATCTGTGGTGCTGCTAGAAAATTATTATTAGGAGATGCTAATGATCTGATGAGTATTATGATATTGGTGTTAGTACAGGCTATCAAAACCCATATCTCTTGACCTCAGATATGGGTGAAAAGCAACCTATCTGAGCCGGAAAAAAAAGGGAAGAAAGCTTGCGGATTGACTGCAAAAAGCATGGCTAATCAACCTTCAAGCATGCTGTCTCATGTGAAATTTTGTGTGTGGGGCGTTCTATAGATGACCAGCGTTCAAACAGACCAGTATTGGCAGCTTGCGAAGAAGTCAGGTTTGAGATTAACTGTCTAACACATTATAATGTAATTAACTAATTTGCTACTAATTATCATTCCTTTTGGTTTTGTATTATAAACTGTATATCTGCAGCAGAAACTTATATATGAATATGGATTTTCCTGTTTTGTAAGTTTTAATGGGTGTCTTTTACTGACTCTTACAGCTCAATCAATCAATGAATATTGGGTGTGCGATGCACACAACTGGATCACATTACACGAACCTTATTTTTGATAATTAATTTTGGTAATGTTGTGATCACAACAATTTTTCTGTTTTCTTTCTTTTGATTAACTGAATTCAATTATTCTTGTCATATGAATTCTGACTACATCTCTAACTTAAGTATATGTCCTCAGGCCTGAAATTCTCTGCAACTGACCCTGTCAACGCCGTGGAGTTGTTGTTCTCACTTTAATTAAAAAAATGGCTACTAGTACTGATACTCGGATTGACTTGGACTGTATCTGACGGGTTGAAGGAAAACCATATAATCAAGATAATCTTCAAATTTTCCAAGTTTCTACGTTAAATAACATAATATTGCTTAACCACGACATGACTACCCTGAGTACACTTACACCTGGAGATTATCTCCATACCTGGAAGGATAAAGGCTTTATATCTACTGGTATAAAATTCATCAGCACAGGCGGAGAAGGATCAGAAATGGTGTAAACATTTTGGCCATGGATAAATTTTCTGGGTTTGTCCATAATTTTTCTCAAATTCTAGATGACCACCCCCAATACTCTTTTATGAGGAAATAATCCTTATACCCAAATGGAAAGGGCTTGAGGAAATAATCCTTATACCCAGTCGAAAGGGCTTGAGGAAGTAATCCTTATACCCAGTGGAAAGGGCTTAACATGAGGAGATTGATACCTATACCCAGAAGGAAAAAGGATTTTAACTACCATTTTATTAACGCAAATTCATCCTAATTAATACATAGAGATAGGGACAACGAAATGGTGTAAACAGTCGAGTCTCTTTATTTATATATATATATAAAGAGGATGGAAATAGCAGACATCGCTTTCAGTGTGACTTTACATGGTCTAACAACATAACAAATATCTCTGCCATTGTGATTGTACAGCATTTAACTTCTTTAGGATTAAGCATCTCCTATTTTACTGGAGTGTAATAACAAATATCTGTTATTGTGATTGCACAGCATTGAATGCTTTAGCTTCATTCATTATATTGTTATTTATTTTAATCTTATTTTTAATAATATATATATATATATATATATTTTTTTTTTGAGTAAATATGTTATTTAATTTATTATTATTTAATTATTTAATATTGTTATTTTTATTTGGTTTTTTTTAAGTGTTGAAAAAATTTATTGTAATTTAATTTAGTGGAGATAATGATCACTAATTATTATTTATAATTGTTAGTTGATTAATCATTTTTATTTAAGGAAAATCATGTTATGTTGGTATTCATAATTGTTAATTGATTCGTCACTTTTATTTAAGGAAAATCATGTTATGTTGGTGGTCCACAAGGGAGCATACTGTCATTCTTATTATATACATCTAGATCTTGGATCTTGGGCTGTTAATTTCTTATGCCCAAAAAAACACATTATTAACCAAACAAAATCAGTTTTAGTATTTTAATTTATTTATGATAATATAAATACATTTTAAATATATATTTATTAAAATTATAAGTAATTAAATATAGAATTTTAAAAAATGGATATGTGCTTCATTGACTTTCCGTTCCTGAATGTTGTCATTGTTCTAATTTTATTGATGGTAGTATACATTTATCTTTAACATAAATTTATTAAAATTTGAGAATTATTATGAAGTACAAATTTATTAGACTTAAAATTTTGAAGTCTTTTTTCTGTTGTTTTTATTTTAATTTATTAACATTATTCACTTAGGTGAGGGATGGAAGTAGTGGAAAAGTCTACTCAATCATGTAGGAATCTCAATATTCTCATTTGCTTGGGGCTTGGGTAATATCTAACAAATTGGTAGAGACATATGTCATTTTATGTGGCATGTCCTTGGCTAAAGAAGCTAACATAAATTTCCTTTTAGTCTTTGAGGACTCCATGGTTATAATAATTTGAGCATTGATTGGTCATTGTTCTCCTAAAATCGTCAAGTTAAAATCCATCATATCTAGAATTAGACAATAAAGCACATTCTTTGATAAAATCTCTTATTTCCATATAAAGTAGGATCTCAATGAGGAGGTTGATTCCTAGGTGAAAAAAAGAGTTGAGTTAAACTTGGGCACTTTGTTTAAGAATGGGGCCTATAACTATAGAAGCATCCCCTAAATCTTGTATGTGGTGGAATTTAACTCTCAATAAATTTGGAATGATGCATTTCATTTTAGCATATTGGCCAAACATTGGGAAAGGTACGAAAGGGATGTATTCCCTGTAGTCTACCATGTGAATTTAGACCCACTTTGTGGCATGAATACCCTCCTAACTTCGATACGCTAAATATGGGACAACACAGGCTTTGAGGGCCAAATTTCATGGTGTTTTATGTTGCTTATCCTCGACTCTTATTACTAGTAGCCTGGCTTGGTTCATAGGTTCCCTTCTACTTTTATTTGTATATTACTTTTGCCCAATCTCGTGTACTTTTATTTGGATATTACATTTGCCCAATCTCTTATGTCTTTGAGGAGTGGAATTCATAGAGGCCTATCATGGTTGATGATCTTGGAGTTGGGTGAGTTTTAAGTTTAGAGCATTGTTCAAAACGTCTACGTTGCTTAATTTTGCATTAGGAATGTATGTATTGGTTGTCACCTCTTTCCGTATCCTAGGAATTGGTTGTGCCCTTTGGTTTTTAAATATCCACAAGGATCTCTTGTTTCTATGTCTTTGAATTTTGTTTACAACCTTGAGGATTTTATAAACATTTATACAATCTTCAAGCTTTGTTCTAATTGCATAGAGGAAATGTGTCAACAATATTTTCTCTATCTTTTGGAATGATTATGTTCTATTTTTTTTAGCTCTAAGGAAACCCTTAGTGCTCTTGGACTTAGTGATTTTGAGGGGAATGAACGCAAGAATGGCTCATTTTTTGTTACCAAAGCTTAATTTCAATTCTCTTTGCATAAAGGAACACTATGCCTGAATTTTTCCTTTTCCTTTTGGATTGGTTATGCTTTATTTTTCACCTCTAAAGAATTTAATCCGTAGCACTTTTAGATCTAGTGTAATTAAGGGGAATGAACTTCCAGGCTAGTTTATTCGCACAATACCAAAGATTGATTTTGATCCAACAATCCTTCTCCAAGCTCATTTATATAAGGAAGCAGTAACAAGTTATGAAAGTAATAGTAGCTCACTGTCAAATCTGGTCTCAAATCTGTATGGTGATGGTGATAAATTTGGGGTTTTCTCAATTGGTATTATAGGTTATCTTTTCAAGTATCCAAAGTTCATTTCAATAAATTTCATATAGATATTAGCAAGCTTCTCTCACTCTCAATTAACCTATTTGTTGAGCCAAGAAGTATTTGGTTAATCCTTACAAAAGTTGAATTAAATTTCTTAGTTATGGATCGAGCAAAGATTCGTGAACTTTGCAAGGTAGTGTGTTGTCATGAAGAATCAATCTAAGATGGAATGAGTGCTATGTTTGCTCTCTCTTCCAAAGCTGTAGAGTATGAGAAATTTTAATCTCCTCGAGTAGACAATATCATGATGTCTTTGGCCAACCAAAGCATTGATTAAACACCTTGGAAATGGAATATAAAAGATTCCAAGATTTTACACTTAAATATCATATCAATGAACAATAGGTATATTACAATAGTGCATTAAAAACTATATAGCTTGGGACATACATTATTGTATCTAAATGTTGCATATCTCAGCGTATATTTTGACATATACAATGTTTAATGCACTATTGTGGAGTGCATAGTTTTTGCAGATTTCACACTTGAATATCATATCAATGAACAATAGGTACATTGCAATAGTGCATTAAAAACTATATAGCTTGGGACATACATTATTGTATCTAAATGTTGTATATCTCAGCGTATATTTTGACATATACAACATTTAATGCACTATTGTGGAGTGCATAGTTTTTGCTGGTCATATCAATTTTTTGACTATGATTTCCATTAAAGAGATAGAGAGAACTCTTTTTAGGTAGCACTAAAAGAAGAAAAAATAATCCATAAAGTAGTTGATCTCCAATGGAGATAGAAAGAACAATGCTCTCCAAATTCAACTCGAGTAGCAAGAGGGAGTTGGAACTTCCCTTACCTATCAACAATGAATGAATTTTTTAGTTTTTTTTTATGTTTTAGGATCTTATGTTAGGCATGCCACATGTAGGTCCACTTGGAACCTATGTAAAGCTTTTTTCTAGTTTTCTATGTTTTAAGATCTTATGTTAGGCATGCCACCTGTAGGTCCACAACCTATGTAAAGCTTTTTGTTGAACTCACAGAGAAATGCAACTTTTGTTGCACTTGTAGAGAAGTGTTGAATTTCGCTGATGTGAATCTATCCTATGTAACTTACTACATACAAATTCTACTCTGATTAAAAAAAAAACAACTTTATTTCCTCAATTTACACCCTTCTCTCATTTTCAATTGTAAAATACAAAAAATATTTTTCTTAGCATAATAAAATACTATCAATTAGTCCACTGGGTCTTGGATAGATTGCTTTATTGAGACACTCCTTGATGTGATGTGAATCTATCCTATGTAACTTACTACATACAAATTCTACTCTGATTAAAAAAAAAAAAAACAACTTTATTTCCTCAATTTACACCCTTCTCTCATTTTCAATTGTAAAATAGAAAAAATATTTTTATTAGCACAATAAAATACTATCAATTAGTCCATTGGGTCTTGGATAGATTGTTTTATTAAGACACTCTTTGATGTGAAGTCACTGGTTCAATTCCTTTCCCAGATCGGGGTGATATATTGGACATGATGAAAATGTAGTCCTGCCAAGCTTACCAAAAAAAGATTGTCAATTAATATTAATAATTATTTATACAATAAATAAATAAACAAATTATGTATACCATATGTACTAAATTTGTCGATAAATAAATTCCAGTGGGTTTTTCTGGTTAAATTTCTCTAAAATTTGGCAGAAATTTATTGAAATCACAAGTTTGATGGGTAAACTCTACACAATCGAAATGCCATAGGGGTTTTTCAGGGCGCTGAATCCATATATACAGTCAAAAAACCAGTTTAAATAACGGAAATCAAGATTCCACCTCAATTTTTTCCACAAGATTCTGTCACCTAAAAATCCAAAAAATCATACCAAAAACAACTCCTATAAAAACCATTTATTCTCAAATATAATAATTCTTTACCTATCCTCCACTATCATCCTAAATAAATTGAAAGCTTAAAGCATACCTTTAAGGAAGCACATTGTTTTAATTCTTGTTATGAGGATAATCCACATCCATTTTTGAGAGTATTTATATCCCTCACATCTTTAACTGTTATTATTTAAGATTTAGTAGAGATTAATATCTTTATATATAAACAAAGAAAGTTGCACGATAACAAAGTCTTTGTCTTTAGCAAGTTTTTGAAGAAAAGATTCTCATATTACACGATGATGTAATCTGATGATTGGTTTAGTTTTATTTTGAGCCACACGAACCAATCGAGTTGGTAGTTTACCCTCCAGTCCATAGAAATTGTAGTTATTTGTTCGATGTTTAAAAAAAAGAACATCAAAATTTCTTAAATAACTAGTATATTAAATTTAGTATACTGTCTCCAGCGCTTATTACATGAAACTTTTCTCTGTGCGGTCATGAAACACATTGCAATTATACTTTCTCTAATTACGTTGTGATAGTTTATGTCGATCGTTTGTCACCTAGAGGTAGTTTGTATTATATCGTGCATGATGTGTTGGTTGGGGTGGTTGGCTTTCGCACCCCCAGCCATGTTCGATTTCTGTGGGAGCTGCAACGCGCAGCAGCATTTGTTTCGATGATGACGCGTATGTATTCGATGTGATGTATTCTGCTCGTTTCAGTGATAAGTATGATAAAAAAATCTGCTCGCTTTGGCGACATTTGATGTAATTTGATTCTTCAGCCGGGATTCTCTCCCCCACTGGGAAAAATGGTTGCCATCCAATTAGTCATGAAGATAAGAATTTTACCACTACTATAATAGGTCTCTTCCTTGCGATTTCTTTGTGCAATCACATAATTTAATGAAACACATTACAACTTTACTTTCTCTAATTACATTGTGCTATTGTCCAGAGATTTATGTAGATTGTTTTCCACATATAAGTAGTTTGGATTATATCGTTATTAGTTTGATACTTCTTTGTAGTTGTATTCAAGTATATGTGTATTTATGGTTGTCACTAGTTAAGTTAAGAAGATAAGGCATTTACTACTAAAATGGGGTTTTTCTCTGTGATGTAATTTTTCTGGTTAGTAATTCTACTAATATAATAAGTAGGTATTTATGTTCAATGGGATACTCTTTTTACATAAGAATTTTTTTTTGATCTATATATATAAATAGTGATTTAGTGGATTGATCACTATAGATCTAAATCGAGTTATTTGTTGCATATAATGACATTGCCTTGGGTGAAAGAGAACAAAATTCAATAGGCTTGATTCTTTCCATGGAATGATAAGTTCTTGTAGGGGTTCAACATGCCAAATATCCATCTGTCTAATTCCAATTCCATCCCAGTTCCAACACTCGTGACATGAAGCTACCTAGAAGTCAAATTCCAATCAAATATCATATCAAAGATTATTGTGGGGTTCAAGTACAAGTGGAAATGTTACTGACGTTGGCAACAATGATAGTTCAACATTCTAATGTATTATAAATAGCTATGTAATAATGTTTGACAAGAGACAATAGGTTTTAACCCTGTACAAAAATCACTTGCAAACGAATTCTTAAAACATAAATATACAATGGCAAGAACATAAAACAAATATACACAATGATTTTTCCTTGGATCCTAAAACCGGGCTACCAAATTAATTTTTCATTATGTTCCTTTCAATGTTACAATATATATATATATATATATATATATATATATACACATGCTGAAGCATTCATAAACCCCAATCCATTAGCGTTGGATTAGAACATAACCATAGTTCCTTTGACCGGATCTACAAAATATCATGGGTAGAAAACCACCATGCCCAAAACCATGTGCAGAACCCATGCACAAAACCATAGGTAGGTCCTCCCATCATCTTTAGGTTTGCCCCCCATTTTTAGGTCCGCCCCCCATCGTTGTGCTTGCATATACATAGGAAAAAAAAATTCCCAGGGTGTTGCCCTGAAACCTGTGCAGGGGGGCTACCACCCCCTAATGGTGGGGGGGGGGGGTTGCCTCCTTGTGACCCCCTACTGCACATGTGTGACTAGTCATGGAAAAAATATAACACACCTAACAAAGACCAGGTTCAACATACTATTTTATATACCTCTGTGATTAAAACATGAAATAGTGTAATCCTATTGATTCGATCTAATATAGTATTATGTTTAGGAAACCTTGTCCATATTTGAAAGTAAACTATTATACTTATCCCAATTTGTTGAGAAACCTAATCATTTTCTTTTCAAATTTTGTTTTATGGAAGAAGTTTCTAATAGTTCATCATTGACATATACTTGTCTCATTGCTTGGAGTGCTTGCAAAGGATTATTATTTTTTTATGATTACGTTGGAAGTGAACTATACAAGTTTCACCATAACATGAAAGTGAAAAATATATATGAATAGTTTAAAGCTTACATCCAAGATATATTCTACATTTCACAACCACATCTTGTGTGTATGACATACAAGTTGTCCTCGACTTTCACAACGAAATAAGCTTCCTAGATGCATAATATCTTCTTGTTGTTTTAATAAAGATGATGAAGCCTCATATATTAGTTGCACACGTCTCATTCAATATTGTCATAAGAGTAGCATTAGATGAGTGAAATTTGAGGTGAGTTGGTGAGATTTATTGTAGGGTAAGATTTGCAACAATGACCACTATCACCACATGGGGAAATTCGACACTTGCACATAATTGGCTACTTGGTTTACTTGATTTGCATGGATCAATCTATTGTTCAACCAAATGTACAACTTTTATCCAAGACTCTCTTAAATTAGACCAACAAACATATCTAAAATCATAGAGGATAAAACTAGGTCATATTAGGCAGCAACTCTCCCCTGAGGCAGGGACACAACCATCAACCAAACATACAATTGTCATGAATGTGTATCATATATATCGATGACAGGTGCCATTAATTCGAACGAAGAGCACCTAACATTGTTTACGTAATAAACAAGAAGCAGGCCCAATGAAGAACTTAATTACAAAAATGAGACATAATTAAAAAAACCTAAGTTACAAGAAGCAGGCCTTCTTTAGAAACCAAAGAACCAAACAATTATGAACTAACATTGGTCATTTTCATGCTGAGACTTGCTTTATCTCTTCATTTGCAATCCCCACAACATTTCAAATGGTGTTTTCATTATTTGCAAATAGTATTTATCTCAATTAGAATGTTCCCTATGTAGAAGAAAAAGAGCACAATTGCATGACAAAACTCCATCAACATTGACATATCGATAATCATCCTAGAAAAATCAAGAAAGATATCTCAAAATTCGTTTGTAGCATCAAGAAATATATCTTAGAATTCATATGCACCTCATTGACTTATATATATATATATATATATATATATATATATATATATATATATATATATATATATATATAAGTGAATAAACATTTGAGGAGGCATGTTAGGCTTGCATGCAACCCATGTGCCCCCTCTAGCTTGAGTCTACCCAATACATTGACTGACTATCACATTAAGATAAAACACGTCCTTGGGGCAGACAGGGTTACTTGTCTTACTAAGGGAAAGTTATTTGAAATAATGATTGATCACTGGAATCAACTTGCTAAGTTCCATTGTCCACTCTGCCACCTGGCCAACATGCCTTAAGCCACTTTAAGGCTTCTAATCTATGGCTTGCTCAAACAACCCATGGTTGATTTAGCCATTGTGAATGGAGAATAATATTTTTGGAATATCTCACCATGGAAACGCCAAGAAAGGTGGCTCAACCAGGGACGCATTGACAAATCCACCTCGCGGCTCAGACACAACAAGAACTGAAAGGGGAACAACCATGGAAGGGGAACACCAAAAAATCGAAAGAACAACCCGCGTTTATCATTTCTCATTCAATCAGTGAATTTGCTTACTCTTGAGTCAGGGATTCTTGAGTCCATTTCCAAAGAGATAGGGCAGAGACTTGGAATGGGTAAAAACATGTACCCTTCGTCTTTGTTGCTTGGTCATGGTAAGGATGCATCAATTGCATTTCTTCTTGTTGATGAATTGATTGAAAAAGTTGATGGCTTTGCTAGGGTGTTTCCAAGTCTACATACTTTCTCATGATAACATTATAATGTAACTCTTTCCTTTAATCTCTTTTAAGTACTCTGCTTCTTACATGTCATGGGTTGAATTTCTTTCTCTATAAACATAACACAAATATGAGATAGTGAGACGACTACATAAAAATAAACATATCTATGGAATGACAAGAGATGGTGTTAATGATGCTCCAGCCTTGAGAAAGGAAGATATTGGAATTGTAGTGGTAGATGCAACTAATGTAGCTATAAGTGCACATGATATTGTGCTTACTAGGCTAGGGTTGTGTGTTATTATTAGTTCTTTCCTAACACGTCTAGTAATCTTTTAGAGAATGAAGAATTACCCGATATGTAGCATGGTGTTTTTGGTTTTCTTATGCACATGATTACCTCTCACTTGAGAACTAATAACTCATCTATATGCCCAAAGATATATGTTTATTCAATCACTATTTGTATTGTGGTAAGTACAAAAATATCTCTAGTTAAAAATAAAATAGACAAGGAGAAGATAAAATCGTTTTCTTACAATTGTTGTGATTACTTTGACCTTGAAATTTTGTTCGTGTTATGGTTGCAGTTGGATTTATTGTTTATTTCTTTGATATGGATATTCAACTTTTCTCCATTCAAGGTTTTTATCGTAGGTTTTATCTACGTTCAGAGAGAATCTACCTCCCTATTAATCTAGCTCCTTGTTGGTGTGGAAATTTCTTTGGCTTATATATTACAAGTATGCTTCTATTAGCTATGTTTTTCATGCTGAAAATCTATTAAAAAATTATATGTTATCTTCTACTATTCTATTATAAACTTGTATAAACCCAACTTTATTTTTCATATTGTCAATTATAGCTAAAATGATGTATACAAATAAAGAACAAAAGAAATATAAAAGTAATATCTTCCCAATTTTGAACAAATCTAATTTAGAATGAATCTCTATAATCTATCATTTTTTTTTGGAAATTGAATTTATAAAACTTGTTTCTATTAAAATAATGATATTATACTTGCATATATGAAGAACAATATCATATTTCTTATTCTTCTTTTTACTTGTAATGTTTCGTGTAAATTGACGTCTTATGTTCTGTTTCTGTAAATCAATCCAAACTGATGACTTGTTTTGCTTGTACACCTATTCCCAACCTCAAAGAATTAGTTATGACAAATACCAATTATATTTGTAAATCAAATTCTAAATATTCTTATTTGTATTCTTTACAACAAAAAAATACAGAATACAGAGCTTGATACCTACACTACAAAGCCTAATGCAAGAGGATTGAAAGAAACATCCAGTGTATCATATTGAAAGAAACATCCAAAGTATCAAATTGAAAGAAACATTCAGAGTATCGAGACAATACAAGTGGACATTATTCGAGAAAATACCATTGATTCAAAGAATTACAAACTTGAGGGTGATTAGTCGATTCGGGATGACATACAAAGCTGCCAAGCTTCAAAAATTCACCGTGATGGTTTGCCTAATGTTTTCTACGTTGAGCTTTGCACAAACCCTTTTAAATCCATTCTCATTTTTTTTTGTATCCTCTAAGGAGCTCATGATTTTCCCTTAACCAATTGTTTGATAACTATTTATTTCCATATGCATGATGATGCACATGGCAAGTGTGGTTCCATAGCAAGTTTGAGCAAGTGTGTTATGCAATGTATTATGCATGGACATGGTAAACATTTAATGTTTACAAAGTAATGCTAGGATTACTTTTCCGGGAAAAAATTGTGAGTGAAATATACATTATAACTTAATATAATGTGGGTATTTTCCTCACGAACAGGGCAAATAAGATCTCAAAAGTTAAAGTATAGGGTAAAAGTGAAATGCAGAGGCTAGAAATATATGATTTGTTTGAAACTTTGTTTCAAAACAATAAAGTTTTATTGGTTTTTGCGTTGAATTAATTGAGCACTAAAAATCAATTACCATAGTCCCTACAGTCATGGACTAATAAAATCACTTATCATTATTAAACTATCATATAATGAAATTTAGAGTCATAACTATAATAATACATGATGAGCTTATCTACTTTTAAAAATATATATAAGTATATGTTGATGAGGCTGTTTTTGAAAAGATATATATTTAATTGATATAAATGATATTTATAAATAAAAATATGTTAAATTGTGATAAATATGAAAAATATATTTTTCCCAAGGGTGCAGCTCAATTGGCGATCAAAGTAATGTAAAATCTGTGAAAACTAAGAGATCCAAGGTTCAAATCCCCTCGATTGTGGCCCGATTTATGAAGAGGAGGACAAACCGTAGACCCCCAGAGGTTTTCTAGTAATTACGTGTCGAGCAGGCTATTAGGTTCCTCTGGGATACAAAACAATATATATATATATATATATATATATGAATATATGAAAAATATTTTATTATGATAATAATTTTTTTGGTAAATTAAAATATTTTATATTATCAAAAAATCTTACGAATTACACATCTGAAATGGTCTAATGTGACCTGATCAGAAGGGAACACTCTATTGGCTCCTGGAGAAGCTTGGTTTTCATATATTTTATTAGACCCATATTACATAATTCAAATCCCTAGATTACAAGATTCATACAATATCCTTGAACAAAACAATCGATACCAAAACCTAGACTCATTGGTACACTATTACACCACAAAACCTACAACCAACTACAAACAACAGACATAGAAACCATCAGTAATTAGATGAAGAGATGGGGACATGAAACCTAGCACTTGATCTAGGCGAAGAAGCATTATCAGACTCACAGAGGAGGTGACCTTCAACATGAGCCAATCTTGAATCCAACTTGTCCAGAGTGAAGCGTTGATTCCATAGCTTCCTATTCATGTCTTGTAATGTAGCAAAGACATTTTAGTGTTCACCTTGCTTGTATTTCAAGAAAAGACCAAGAAGGGTCTTCATTTTCTAGTGAATAGATATAGAATTGAGATATTGCTTTTTCCATCCCCTGGTATGACTAGGGTTTGTCACCCAGCAAGGTACCTCATCCATTATTTCTGAATCAAAGTTGGATTGTCTCTCCCCTCCTTCCCGAGTCTCCAACATCTCAATTTCTCTCCTAGTCTTAGGAGGGACTACATTGAAGTACGTTGTTGCAGAGTTGTGAGCAAAAAGGCAGGCACCTTGTTGACTTGGTGGGATGTTTCCACTGCCACACTTTGTGCAACACATCCATTGTCTTGGTGGCATGGCTAACAAGAGGGGGTAACACTTAAAAAAAAACTAAATCGACCACGACCAAGAAAACAACAAGAGACTAACCCAATCTGACCCTAAATTGGAGGAGAGATTGACATGATCTCTACACATTCACAAGACATATAATACCCAAAACCAGATTTATGAGCTCTATTTTCAAACCCTTTAGGGCTACAATTTCACTCTATGGCTCTCGCCACTATCAAGGATATAAGAAAAACAACATCCAAATCCCACCACCACAAAATACCTGATGTATGTAAATTACACCAACTTGTGTGAATGTTAGAGGGTGCGAGAATGACACCCCCCTGCCACAGACTCAACATTAGAAGGCCTTGTTGACATGAACTTTTGGACCGTTTATCAACAAAGGAGATGTGGTATGAATCAAGGCTCTTTAGATATCCCAAGTAGTTTAAATAGCCACTCCCAATGGGTTTAAAGGCTCTGTTGGCCTTTGGATTTCTTCCTCTGGTGAAGAAAAGAGCTTGTGGAATCCTAAGATTATCTAATGTTATATATACATGAAACTAAATATACTATTCTACATTAATATACATAATTTGCAAATTGAATAATTAGTAAAATATGATACAATACTTGGTAATTAGACATTATATAAAATAAATAGTCAAACAAGTTGTACATGAAATATAGTACAAAACGAAAAGACCCTGAAACTAGTTTAATTGGTAAATATGATGTTCTATTTGTGTTATGTTGTGTGTCTTTTATATACAAATTAAATAAATTAACTTAAATTATAAATGAAATTATAATTCAAATTATCAAGAACTCTTAATGTGATATGCAAAAGACATAAAATTACAATAGTGCAACCTTCCATTATTTTAAATGAACACAAAATAATTTGAACTCGTTTTCGAATTATGCATCAAGAATAATTATAAATGCAGATGACTAAAACTATCTAACATTATTCTTAGTCAAGGCAAGAAAACTAAATAACCACAACAATTCCTATGATACAATTAATCCTTCAACACTTTAAATCCCGAACTAGTTCAATAAACAAACGTTTAAAGATAATAAAAATGCAGAAACAGTTATAGTGTAGGTATTTGTCTTGTTCATGCACAAACAACATACCCGAACAATCCAAATCCCCAGAAATATTTCATGGAAACTCAAACTCAAGCAATGTATAGATCATCATTATCCTTTAAGACATAGGTATTGGAAGGTTAATTAGATCAAATGTATATATATAAAAGAACTAACACATTAAAGGGAAAAATGTGATGATCTCGCTGTTTATTCATAGATCAAAGTCATAGAAAAACAACGTTGTTTCTTCATAATATTTGAAAAGAAAAGCTCTAGAAAATTTAGAAGATGTATATCGAAGCAACCATGGAAATCAAAATATCATATATATAAGCATTAACCAGTCGAAGTAGTTCAAACCAAAACACTTACAAATATCAGAGTCTAATAAGTTCCATAGTCACCACAAAATTTTCCATCATTTAACCTCTCCCTTTACTCTCAAAAAGGAGGGTTTATATACATGATGATAAGCCCAACAAATCTAAACTAAAACTTCAAAATCGAAACAATATTTTCAAAAATATAATTCATTGTCATGACCTCCCAGTCGAATCACAACCATTTAGAAGAAATTAACATGATTAACTAACACGGTATTTGTGCAAGATTTGGAATAACTACATCATATCCATAGTAACATATTTCGTACAAATCGAGACCAATATCATGCGAATGAGAATAACCTGTTTACATATTAAGGAAGTCCTATTAATAATCAACATTTATTATCAAGATAAGGTTGCTACAGAATCTTTGATTCTGAAGCGACCTTTATAATTAGAAAACTGAATCAAATATTGCTATGAAACCAGCTCACAAAAAGACAGAAAAGATAGATCAACGCCTTAGAATTCAGCCTCTTCGAGGGGGCAACCTCCTTTACATTACAAAAATGAATGATTCTTTGATGATTCAAATGACAAAACCTCCTTTCTATATATAGGAGTCTAAGGAGTCACAATATAACCCAGCCGACCTAACAATAATAATATAAAGGCACAAAAATAACAATAGAGGGATTCTATGGGGCACAATTATAACGATATGGGGACAATAGGGGCATAACAATATTAATAAGGGATACAACTACAATAGTAATGGGGTGATCACTTGTATTATAGGGACCTAACATGCCCCTCTCCTTCAAAAAAGTGTTGTCCTCAACGTTTGAGTAGTTCTGGATGCTTCTGTATAAAATTCTCATCCTTCCATGTGGAATCTTCAACGAATAAGTTCTTCCACTTGATGAGATACTCCGAAATTGATCGATTTCGTAGATGTCGAGTTCTTGTTTCTGTGACTGCTTCCTGTTCCAATATAATTTTTCCTTCCTCGTCAAGTTCTGGCAATATTGTTTGAAATGGGAGCTTGTCGCCTATAAACTTCTTTAAACATGAAACATGGAAAAATGGGTGCACTCGAGAAGCTGCAGGAAGCTCCAATTTGTATGCCATAGTACCAATCTTTTGCAACACCTTGTATGGACCATAATACTTTAGTGATAATTTATTATCCTTCTTAGCTTGCTTGAGGGACATTTGTTTATATGGTTGTAGTTGTAGGAATACCCAATCACCTACATCAAAACTTCTTTCGTTGCGATGTTGATCTGCCTGTTGTTTCATTCTATTCTGCACCAACATGAGGTTATCCTTTAAGAGTTGGAGGACTTGTTGTTGATGCTCGATGTGATGTTCCACTGTTTGAACCCTATAATTTTCTCTTAAATATGATGTGATGGATGGTGGCTGATATCCATAAAGTGCCATAAATGGGGTCATTTTTGTTGCTGTATTGAAGGAAGTGTTATACCACCATTCAGCCAGAGGCAACCAATTGACCCATTATGTCTGTTTATCAGATACAAAGCAACGAATATATCCTTCCAAACATTTTTTTACTATCTCAGTTTGCCCATCAGATTGAGGATGATAAGATGAGCTATGAGCTAACTGCGTATCGAGACAAGAAAATAATTCTGTCCAAAAATTTCCAGTGAAAATGGAATCTCTGTCACTTACAATAATCTTTGGGTTTCCATGTAGCTTTTGAATTGTTTCCATAAATGTAGTAGAAACTGTACTAGCTTTAAATGGATGTGATAATGCACAAAAGTGTGCATACTCGGTAAGTCTGTCAACTACCACCATGATGACACTCTTTCCCTCAGACTTGGGTAAACCTGTGATAAAATCCATTGAAACCTCCTCCCAACGTTGGCTTGGAATGGATAAAGGTTGTAATAGACCCGGAGTCTTAATTGTTTCAACTTTATTTTGTTGGCAAACCAAACATTCCACCACAAACTTTTGAATATCCGATTTAAGGCCATCCCAAAAAATTCCTTCTTAACCCTGTGGTAAGTTTTTAAAAACCCTGAGTGCCCTCCTAAGGGACAAGTGCGCAATTCCATAAGAATCTTTTGTTTGAGTTGGGAATTCTTATAGAGGTATAAGTGATCTTTGTACCATAACGAATCATTTTGCCAGCTAAATGTATCAGATGCACTGGAATCTTGTTGTAACTTTCGAATAAGTTCCCACACTTCTTCATCATTCTTCCATTCCTCCCTTGCTTCATTTATCCATTCTAGTTGGATAATAGAAATGGCACACAACAATGCTTCCACATCCTTATCCTTTCTTGAGAGTGCATCTGCCACCACATTTTGCTTCCCTTTTTTGTATATGATTTCAAAATCATAACCCAACATCTTTGTGACCCACTTTTGTTTCTCTTCAGAGGATAATATTTGTTCTAAAAAGTATTTAAGGCTATCATGATCCGTTTTTACCTTGAAGTGTCTTCCCATTAGGTAGGGTCGCCATTTTTTAAGTGCATGTAGTATTGCCAACATTTCCTTCTCATAAATAGCTTTCTGTAAAAACTTTCCCTTGATTGGATGACTTTCAAAAGCAACGGGTCTTTCATCTTGCATTAAAATGGCACCAATTCCATTTTCTAAAGTATCACATTCCACAATAAAGGTTTTTGTGAAGTCCGGTGTAGCTAAGACCGGTGCCTGGCACATTGCCTCTTTAAGATGTTCGAAGGCCTTTGTTGCTTCTAGAGTCCATGAAAATGCATATTTCTTCAATAATGTTGTTAGAGGTGCTACTATTCTCCCATAATTCTTAACAAACTTGTGATAATACTCTGTCAACTCGAGAAATCCTCGCAGATGCTTTATGGATGTGGGGATTTTCCATTCCTTAATGGCTTTAATTTTGCTAGGGTCTACCTTAACTCCTTCATGAGATACAATATGACCCAGGGATTCCACCTCTTGTACTCCAAAGAAACATTTGCATCTTTTTGCATATAATTGTTTCTCCTCTAATAGTTGTAGCACCTTGTCAACATGTTCAACATGATCCTTCCAAGACTTGCTGTAGATTAGTATATCATCAAAAAATACTAACACAAATTTTTTAAAGAAGGGTTTGAAAATGGAATTCATCAAACCTTGAAATGTAGAAGGTGCATTGGTAAGGCCAAAAGGCATGACCAAAAATTCATAATGACCCTCATGAGTTCTAAATGTTGTTTTCGAAATGTCTTCAGTCTTCATTTTGATTTGATGATATCCTGAACGAAGATCCAACTTGGTGAAGTAAATTGATCCATGCAATTCATCCAATAATTCATCAATGATAGGAATGGGAAACTTATCTTTAATAGTGAGCTTGTTGAGCTCCCTATAATCTGGATACATGCGCCATGATCCATCTTTCTTGTGCACCAATACCACTAGAGCAGAGAAAGAACTTTGACTAGGTTGAATTATACCAGTGTCTAGCATTTCTGCAACCATACGTTAAATTTCACTCTTTTGGGCGTAGGGATATCTATATGGCCTGATGTTTGGAGGAACACTTCCTGGAATTAGATGAATAGCATGACCATGATCACGAATAGGTGGGAGACCTTTGGGAGTCTCAAATACCTTGGAATGATTGTCCAAGACTTTTTGGAGATCTGGAGAAATAGATGATTTCAATGTGGAAACATCTAGCGAACATAATTGTGCAATTACACCTCTTTGTTCATTTTTTAGAAGCTTTTCCATATCGTTAGAGCTGATTATCTTTCCTGGTTTCCCTGCAATACCTCTAAATTCAACTTCCTTTCCTTCCGCAGAAAATTTCCTGAAAAGTTCTTGAAAATTAAAAGCTATTGTACCCAAGGATTGTAGCCATTGGTAGGGGTGATTTTAGGGGTGAATGTTCGCCCTTTGGCGAAATTAAGGGGTTTTAAATTTTTAGTGGGCGATTATTTTGTATCATAGTACATTTTTACAAATCACCTCAAATAGCCCACCTTCTTTTAAGCGAGAGGGTAAAAAAGTAAATTTAGCCCTTGAAATTAGGAGTTACAACCTTCCATTCGCCCATTTTCAAGAATAGGTTTTATTTAAGTGAATCCATTTGCCCATTTTCAAGAATAGGTTTTATTTAAGTGAATCCTATGGTTCAAAGGCCCAAATACCATATTTATAAAAGAGGTATGGTAAATTAATAAAAATATAAATAAATGAAAAGTATGGTAAATAAATAAAACATTTTTTATATTTACTCCATAAGTCACCTTATATACATGCAAGGGTGTAAACAAATAAAAATATAAGTAAAGTGGAGGTATGGTAAATAAATAAAACGTCTTTTTATACTTACTCAAAAGGTATGGTAAATAAATAAAAATATAAATAAACTAGACGCATGGTAAATAAATAAAACCTCTTTTTATATTTAGTCCATAACCCTCGTTTTATTTACGAAGGCTCAAGAAAGAGGTTTTATTTAAGTGAATCCTATGGGCCAAATACCATATTTGTAAAAGAGGTATGGTAAATTAATAAAAATATAAATAAACGAGAGGTATGGTAAACAAATAAAACATTTTTTTATATTTACTCCATAAGTCACCTTATATTTAAGGACACTCAAAAAATGCGTTATATTTAGGTGAAACCTATGGGCAAAATACTATGGGACAAATACCATGGACTAGATTGTTATTAATACCATGCAAAAAAACATTATTAACCCTAATATTAGTATTAATAAAAATAAAAATGGCTAATGGTATTAACCCATGGTATTCACCAAAATGGTACATGGTATTGACCCATGGTATTCACCAAAATGGTACATGGTATTGACCCATGGTATTCACCTGGAATGTAGCCTATTTAAATGGGGGAATTAAACCAGCATAGATCCATCTTTACGCTGGATCTACTAACCCCCGAGAGGTATCAAATATCGTGATATGCAAACTAGCATAGAGTGAAAAAATATTTGATCCGATCAAGAGTAAAAATGGATGTTGTAATTTAGTGTATGTTAAACATTTTAGCTTGGTTAAAATAAAAAATAAAATAAAAATTAACTATCAATTTTATTAATTTTTATAAATTACTAATAGTAATTTTTAAGCTCCAGGTTTATGATAACCCATGGTAATACCATGGTATTCATGTGAACATAGACTACTTAAAGGGGAAATTCTATCATCTTAGTTCCATCTTAATTCTGGGTCTACCAAGTGCTCAAAGGGATAAATAGATTTCATCCCCCTAAGAGTGGTAGATGTGAAGTTAAGATGGATATAGGTTGGTTTTTATGATAATGAAGATATTAAATAGACTTAGGAAATTATATTGTAAAAACATCTTAAGGTGAATGGTTAAAGCATAGACATTGGACAAGTATATTTGTATACTTCTGTTTTAAATTGAAACAAATCCAGAGCTAAAAGGAATGGATTGATTGCACTAGTTATCCTTCTATAATTTTCCAACATATGCTGGAGTAAACAGATTGTAATTTGGGTAATTTTTCTTATTTCAAACAGGAACATACTTGTGTATTGGTAGGGTGGTTACGAGTTCCCTAGAAGTGATGAATTTGAATTTTTCTTGGTTTTATATATAGCATTATGTTTTTTCTCATGCTTTCTGTAAATGGCATGGGTGAATTTTATCCTACACCTACTAGGTTATCGATATGTAGTTTCGGTAATTTTGATTTCAAAAGATATTTTAAAGAAATGCAATGATTTCATTTTTGTATTCAATAAACACAAGATTTTATAATTGAGTAAAATATTCGCCATGCATGGTGAGAGATTCGCCAAAAAATTATATATACATATCATATTATTGATAAAATCGTCTTCCATTTTTCCTATATACCATGGAGATTCGCCCATTTATTATACATGTAAATTTAGGGGGGGTTCTTAAAATTTTCCCTGGCCATTGGACTCCTAGTACAACATCAACACCTCCCATTGTAATGGAAAGCATTGGGCTAGTCAATACATATTCTCCTATGGATAGCTTGATATTATGGTACTTTCAAGAGAAATTTATTGTTCCTCCATTTGCAACCATCAGTTGACACTCTGGTGCTGGATATAGGAAGCAATTCAATTCTTTTGTTACCTTACAATGAATAAAATTGTGGGTACTTCTTGAATCAATCAACACTATTACCTTTTTCTTCTTGATTTGTCCTTCTATCTTGATGGTTTGAGGAGTGGTAATTCTAGCCAATGCATTACAAGATATGGTCGGATTAATTTCTTCTTTATCTAGGCTTTGTTCCTGGAGTATATCCTCTTCTTTTGACCTTTCTTGTTCTTTTTCTTCTTCCTCTTCACAATCTATGTAGAATAATTTCTTCTTAGCACACTTATGACCTTTTGTGTATTTGCTATCACAACTGTAACAAAGCCCTTTTTCTCTTTTTCTTCCAATTGTTGTGGTGTCAAACTTATAGGTTGTGGAAGACTAAGGGCAACAACACTTCCATCTTTATAGTTGTAAGTGGTATGCTTCCTGGTTGCCATAATTTTTCTTTCCATTTCTCTCATGAATCAAGTTCCCAAAGGCGAACATCATGTTGGATATTATCCTTTAAAGTCCCTATGAACACATCAATCCTATGCTCCTCTGGAATATTTTTTACCCCTATGTTCAATTTTTGGAACTCCTCAATGTGCTCCATTATTGAACCCTTTTGTTTGAGACTTATCAATTGGCTAAAAAAAGTGTTGCTTTTTGTATCCTCATAATGTGCTATCAATTCTTCTGTAAAAATTGCCAAAGTGATAATTTGTTTACGAGAGCAAAGCCATTGATACCATACAAAATGATTTGGTTCCAAATATAAAGTTGCAATACGTACCTTTTGTGTGTTTTGCACATTATTGAGATCGAAAAATTGCTCCATCTGTAATATTCATGTTGCGGGATCCTTGCCATCAAACTTTCTCATATCAATTTTTGGAATATGGTGGGTCTTCGATCCAACATTAGAGTCTATAAAATCATGATTAACATTTCTTTTGTTCGCATCATGAGTTTCCTTTACTACCCTTTCACCATTAGTAAGTATTTCTTGTAGAAAATTTGTCAAATCTGTCTTCAAATATGCCATGTTTGTCTTCAAATCTATCTTCAAATCATCCGTCTTAGCTTCCACGCCATTCATCTTAGCTTCCACGCCCTTTATCTTAGATTCCATGCCATTTATCTTAGCTTTTGTTAGCTTTTGTGAGAGTGACATTTGTTGCACTTGGTCTTGTACTTTTGATATATCATGTAGCATTTCTTCTTCTTCTTCATGAGTCATGTTAGAGCTTTCAGGTTGCTTACTAGGTGTTTGCATTTTATTTATTCGGGGCATTAGTTACCGATAATAATGCTCTACTATGCCCTTTGAATTCCTTCAAAATAATTTTTCAAAACAAGCGTAAGAAAATATTTAAAAAAATCTGCACACCTTTTTTCACTTTGTAGGAGCTCGATATTGTCTCTGATGTATCTCTGTAATTTCGGATCATCCAGTTTTGAAATTGCGACCTGCAGTATCACTCTGTGTCCTCTTTCCAATGCCACTAGTCTGATTCAAATTGGATTCTCCAAGGAAGAGTTATGCCAAATCTCCCACAGTGACCTGATTATAGACTAGTTCAGTAGAGCGAACTTGTACGACATGCCATGTGTCTTTGTTTCAACCTTTGGCTCTGAAAAATATATACAACAAACTACAGTCCATCCTCTTTCTGTACTTTCTTACGAAATTTCAATTCGATGCTCAGAGAGAAAGTTATGACGATTTCCCCAGGTCACTTGTTTGGAATGTAATTTAGGAGTTTGTAAAAAGACCAACTTCCTCAGATCATATCTCCACAAGTATAGTGCGAAAATCTCTGAAATTCAGACCCGAGGTTCAGTGCGATTTCGTCTCAAATGGGTTTTTATTTATTTATTTATTCGCATATGAAACATCACAGAAAAAAAGTTATAGCAAAAATGCCACGATGACCTATTTGGAGCAGCGAAACCCTAGAATCCAAAGCTCTGATACCAAATATTATGAAACCAGCTCACAAAAAGATAGAAAATATAGATCAACGCCTTAGAATTCAGCCTCTTCGAGGGGGAAACCTCCTTTACATTACACAAATGAATGATTCTTTGATGATTCAAATGACAAAACCTCCTTTCTATATATAGGAGTTTAAGGAGTCACAATATAACCTAGCCAACCTAACAATATAATATAAAGGCACAAAAATAACAATAGAGGGATTCTATGGGGTATAGTAATAACAATATGGGGACAATAGGGGCACAAAAATATTAATAAGGGATACAACTACAATAGTAATGGGGTAATCACTAGTATTATAGGGACCTAAGAAATATAATACATACCTTTAAAATATTTGTTCTTAAAAATAAACAATTAACAAAATATTTATTTAGCAAAATTTGGATCATATGCATCTAGTGTAATGGCCAGTTTGACATTAGGTGATTTAACGATTATGTGTGTGTCCATTGACAACACTTTCTTCTCAAATCTTGAAGATTTATGA
This sequence comes from Pinus tabuliformis, assembly GCA_031772625.1. Classification (NCBI taxonomy): domain Eukaryota; kingdom Viridiplantae; phylum Streptophyta; class Pinopsida; order Pinales; family Pinaceae; genus Pinus; species Pinus tabuliformis. The sequence goes on from CM062817.1 coordinate 80,263,050, forward strand.
TCATTTTGATTATTCCTAAGTTGACTAAGAATTTTGAGTTGATTATTTTCTTGTATGAGATGGTTAATATGGTGTTCCATATGAGGTACCATAACTAGTATTGTTGATGCCAATACATGTCATGTATCGAATTATTAGGGTTAGTTTTTCTTCAAGGATGTTTATCAGAGTTAATGTGTCCATCCTTAGTGTAATTACTATTACCAATGAAACCAGAGTTATCACTTGAATGAGGCTAATTATTCTTTAGCAGAGGCTCAAAAGGAGATTCCAAATCAACATCTAGATCAACGTATACTTCTTTAAAAAATACGTTTTTACCCATATTACGCCTTGCTCTGGATATCATTCATTCTAGTTGTTTACTCTTCACTCGAGATCGAGGGTCTGGCTAACTAAGTTCATTTTCTTGTGCAGGTTTAGAACGAAGGTTATGGTCCGAAAAATCTAGTTCGACATTATCCCTAAATTCAATTTTTAATTCAACATGGTGAAACTCATATTTCCTTTTCATACTTCATGTAATATGAACAAACACTGTTTCATGGGTTTTAAACCTAGCACCATTAAATAATTATAACCCACCATAATGGCACGACTCATTAGGGCTAAAATCATCAATACAATGAGAGTCAGATGGAGACAAACTCGCTGGTTGAAGATTGGGTGAAACCTTGTGGGTAACTTACTGCTATTTGGAAATGTGGGGTTTATCAAATCCATTGCGGAGAAGGAACACATCCTAGGAATCACCAATCTTGACCAAGTAGTGTTTTAATCAAATGCAAATCAAATCGTGGTGAAAAAGAGACCGCTTGGGATTCTTGCGTTCAACTTGGTATGCCTTAGCCATCTTGGCGAGGCTCTTCTATAAATAGAACGAGAGATTAAGTTTGAAACCTAGAAATACCATTGAGAAGCGTATGTGGTACATAAAGAAAAACCCATATCTATCTTCATAAAACCCATTTGGTTTTAAGAAATCTAATTGGCATACCCTTTAACATTATAAGCATAGTTTTTAGAGGCTAGAAAATTTCACCATGACACGCTATGTGTTGGATAATTTTTTTACCAATTCTTGCCTTCTGTGGAGAGATGAGCCGCTTCAATAATGAAGTCTATGTCAACCCGCATCTCTACATCACCAACCATCGAATTTCTTCCATTAAAGGTGGAGGTGAAAGCCTTAACGACTTCATTGTTAAAACCCTAGAAGCATTGAACAAAACCCCACCAACCAACTTCTTGAAACATAGTTACTATATTCCTCATAGGATTCAATAATTTCACTCCCAATTATCTCCATTCAAACCAAAGGAGGCATCACTGAATATATGATAAGACTCATTTGTGGTTTCATTTGCAAAGGAGGTAAAGCAAGTCAGACAATAGTTTCAAACCCTAACCATTACAAGGTGGTATGCAAGACAAAAATAGGAAAATGAAATGCATGGAATGCGAAAATGCAACCCTAGGTTGTGAATTGAGTAATCGGTGTGAAGTACTAGATGTATCAAACAATAATGGTAACACTCCATAGTAGTACCGTAACCAAAAAATTTGATACATGACAATTATGAATGACATAACCAGGTTTTGAAGCCTACATTTGAAAACTTGGATAAGCTATTCTATGTCATAACATAAAATACATAATTTATTTGCACCAAATCCCATTGGATGTACCCATTACTGTTAGGTATGAACACATTGCACGATATATCAAGAAATTTCCTTATCATAGTTTTATTATGTACATAACCATAGGATATATTGTTCAATTCCCTATGTCTAAATTATAACAACAACCATTGAAATATAGATTGCAAAGTTTAATAGTGCCAAGTGATGTTATAAGGTCATGGAGTCAAAACGTTTTACACATCAAGGAGTATGAACCATTGTAAAATATAAGCACATATGTTATATGTCATAACAAGGTCCGAAAACAACCAAAGCATTCATAATCCATAGTACATAAACACCATGAATTTCACTGTAATTTTAACCTATAGTCAAGGCAAGGAAATGCATAAGAACACAATGAAAACATAATGTTCACATGTAGGCTTGATTGAATAGGCCTATAGCATTATGAGGTTGCTCAATATATATATATATATATATATATAACTTCACAAAAATGAAGAAGCATTCTCTATACAACAAGAACAACCATCAACCACTATTCTAGTTCTTTAAACATCATTACCAAATCATATGCCAATGAAAAGAAAACCATGTCAAAGTCTAGAATAAAATCTCTGCTTCTAAACCATAATTGTCATTTCAGTTTAAAGAAAGGTATCAAAACTGAAAACAACAAGAAAATCATAGAAGGGGCCCATTTCATTAAAAAAAGTGAGAGGGGAGTCCGTTGGGTGGCCAACATGCCCTTACCCACAAAAATTATAGAAATCCGAGGCTCAACCCAAACCATACCAGGCCCAAGACCCAACTTAAATGTATACTCTACAGTAGAGGACGGGCTAACACTAACATGACTACTACAACTAGGAGAATTTCTAAGACAAGAAAATAACATATAAGAAAGCAATGCGAGCAAACTAGTGCCCACACACCTAGTTCGACGCCAGCACCAACCTTCATCGTCGAATTCAAACGTCACCCACTAGTTCACATGATTGCATTAGAGATACGAGACCCTTATCCTATGGTATGAATTTTTCTACTAAGAATTCCTCCTCGACTTAGCACCAGGTTGACAAGACCTCCTTTCTCTTACCACACCCAATCTCAGCCAACCAGAACCAAGGTTCCACTACCAAATTCCTCTCTTGTTGCTAGAGGCACCCTCCTCCCACCACTTCTCCAACACTAGATATGAAAACCACCTCATAGAGCACAAACTAGGGACAAAATTAACCCATAAATTCACCACACCATAGACATTCAAGACACCTTCCTCCCCCCACTTCTCCAACAGTAGATAGGAAAACTATCTTATAGAGCATAGGCCCAACAAATAATTGACCCAAGAATTCGCCATGCCAAAGATAATCCAAAAAGCTAATTGCATGAAATTCGGCTCCTCAACCTCGTGCTTAGAACACCCCACCACCTCCACTTCCCAAACAAAATCACAAACCATCACCCCGTGCCCCTATTTATTAACTCCTAAATAACTGATAACATTTTATTTTAAAGTGAAAAAAACACTTTTTATAATAAATTTAAATTACAACATTATAAAAAAAATTAACCAATATTATATATTTATTTAGTTTACATATACATTTCATTATAACATTTATTTAAAAAAACACACACTTTTATTTAGCTTTTATAAAAAGACCGAAATAAAATACTTTTATTTAGCTTTTATAAAAAAACCGAAATAAAATACGTTTATTTAGCTTTTATTAAAAAAACCCCAAAATAAAACAAATATATATATATATATATATATATATATATATATATATATATATATTTTTGTAATATATCATCCCCATTAATTTGTTTATATATTTATTATAAATATAAATATTATTAATCAATATATTTTTATATTCTTACCTATGTAGAAGTATAAATTGTTAAGCTCCATTAAGTTATTTACCAACTGCTGCCTACAATTGTGGAAGCTAGCTGCAGTCTTTCCTTAATTTCTGGAAACCAACTGCAGTAATTTCCTCAAATTAAGGAAATCAACTGCAGTTAATTAATTTTCTTGTTGGAGCTTTTGAAGTGGTCCATTACTCCATCTGGAGTTCTCTACCTTGATCTGTGGAACACCTGACACATAGCCATCAGAAGCTTGATGGAAGCTTGGCTATAAATTTATCTGTTTGGTCCCCAAGCTTGCATCTCAATCCCCTTCAGTTTTTTACACCATCTAGCTGAGAGAGCAGAGCTTGGAAGTGCCTTCAGACTTTCTGTATTCTTTTCTTTTTGCTTGGATTGAAGCTGGAGTGCTGAAGAAAAGAAGCAAGTGGACTGTGGTTTGCATCAAGAACATCACCAATGGCTAGAGGTAATTTATATTTCGGGGCATTAAGTTTTAACGATTCTTTGAGTTTTCCGCATACAGAATCGTTGTGAAATTATAATATTTAACATTTGGTATCAGAGCTATAACATTTATCTCTGCCTTGGTTTATTTATCTTTGCCTTGCTGTGTTGGCCAAGAAACGAATTCTTATTTTTCAAGCATGCTTAAGTTTATTGAGTCGGAAACATTCCGCATAATAATGAAATGAATGTTTGATTGCGCAAAGCTTTAAGTGTAGTGAACGAGTTTAAAATTTTGAACATTAAAAAGAGATGGAAGAGAATATAACTTGTCACAAGATTATATGGAATAAGAATCATGACCAACATCGTCGAAACCAATTTTAGCAGTTAAAAAAAAAAAGGCAGTCTTCTAACCTGTTTTTCCCAAGGTTTTGCAGAGTCAAAGTTCTACTCTCACTTTAAGTTTTTTCACGGAACTTGGTTTTGTATTTCCGATTGCAATATCATAATCTTGTTCTCACTGCCCTTTATTATGATTAACCTTTATGGAGTGTAGCGATAGTCAGTATGTGAGAAAGCAACATTGCCCATCTCATGTCAATGATTTTGCCAAATGGAATCATATAGCTTTCCTTTTCAAAAGCCTTCGTAATTCGGACTGAAAACAAAAACCTTTTGGTGAGTTGCTATGTTATCCATGTACTAAATTTGCTATATCTAAATTTGAACAATATGCTTCATATTCATTTAGATTTTTTGCTCTTTACAAATAGACGTGTTGTCGAACTTGGCAATGTTAATACAGACTATCCACTGTAATCGCTATCAGAAAATTAACACGATAAAATGAAAATTAGATAACGATTGAATACAAGGGTCTTGGTAATGGGATATGGTAAACTACACCAAAATATGCGATGTCATTTATATGGACCTCTCGCACCCAAAGCAAGAATTAGAAGCTAAAAGCCTATAAGTTTTCCCATGTGTCCAGAGGGCAGGGCCTCCTTTATGGGCATCAGGCCCGTGTATTTTAATATGCGTGCTTTTATTTGATATGTGGTTTGGTCAACAAATCTTGCTAGATTAATTTTTGGACAGTGCTTTTGTTTGATTCATCATTCAAAGATCTCTGAAATAAAATAGCTTGTTTGCTGGTCTATTTTTTCTTTTGTTTATAAATTGAACAATCAATTTGCAGTCATTTACGGTAATGCTCACTGCTTTAACCTTAATTTTGATTTTGTGAAGAATTATTACAGTTATATGGAGTTTGTTTAAAATGTCATTTTGACTTACTCCTTTCAGTAAACATTATTTTCTCTCTGGTTAAGTTTTGTTTATGCAACAAAAATAATGTCTAGTGATCCATATAATTTTAATTAATTAGAGAATAGCCACAACATCTTTAATTAATTGAAATTATATATTTTGATTGGTTAGATCACATAAAGATTATTTAGACATTAAATTGTAATTAATTAGACTAAATATAATAAATTTTATCCCACAGGAATTTTTATTATATTTATGTAATTAATTAGGATAAAATTTCATAACCTACCCACAGGAGTTATGAATTAATAAGTTTTATCATAAAGTTTTATTGAATCTGTTTGAATTGAAAATTTAGCCCACAGGCAATTTTTATGTCATTAGATTCAATTTTTGAGCATGATTTACATTGGTAAAACATGAAAGTTTATTAAGCCTCAATTTTAACATAAGCATGTGATTTTTAATTTTGATGCAGTAGTACAACCTGCAAATTTCTCTGAAATTCGTTGTGACATTCCCGAACTTAAGGGAGATAACTATAAGATTTGGAGGGAGAGGATTCTCCTTCATTTGGGGTGGATGGACATAGATTATGCTATTAGGAAAGATGAACCACCGACACTCACCAATACCAGCACTGCAGTGGACATCACGCTTTATGAACGATGGGAGCGATCCAATCGTCTAAGCATGATGTTCATTAAGACTATAATTTCAGCTGGTATTCGTGGTTCCGTTGATCAGCATGAAAAGGTCCGAGACTTGTTGAAGGCCATTGATGATCAATTCGTCACTTCAGACAAGGCACTAGCAAGCACCCTAATCATGAAGTTCTCATCCCTAAGGCTCACCAGTGTGAAAGGTGTGTGCGAGCACATCATGCAGATGAGGGACACTGTGGCTCAATTGAAGAAACTCGAGGTTGATATATCGGAGTCCTTCCTAGTGCACTACATCCTGAACACCCTTCCGCACCAATATGGACCTTTCAAAATCTCATACAACACACATAAGGATAAATGGTCAATTAATGAACTCATGACCATGTGTGTTCAAGAGGAAGAGAGACTGGTGATGGCACTGGGAGAGAGTGCAATGCTAGCAACGCGTGGAAAGGGCAAATCTCAAGCCAACCGGAAAGGGAAAGGTAAAGTACCTCCCCAAGCCGATATCAAGAAGGATTCCAAGTGTTTTTTCTGTAAAAAGAAGGGACACATGAAGAAGGAATGCGCCAAATTTCAGAAATGGCTTGCGGACAAAGGTAATTTAATCTCGTTTGTTTGTTATGAATCTAATATGGTTAACGTTAATATTAACACATGGTGGATTGATTCTGGATCAACAATTCACATTTCGAATTCCTTGCAGGGTTTGCAAAACCTAAGGAAGCCAGTGGGAAGTGAGAAAAGCATCTTATCAGGAAACAAGATGGGCTCGCATGTGGAAGCTATAGGAACATGTTATTTAACTTTAAGTAGTGGCTTTGTTTTGGAATTAGAAAAGACCTTTTACGTTCCAAGTTTTTCTAGAAACTTGATTTCAGTTTCAAGGCTTGTACCTTTTGGATATTCCTTAAACTTTTCAGAAAAATCTTTCAGTCTATTCTATAAATCTGATTATGTTGGGAATGGTATTTTGTCTAATGGTC